>VZTM01038049.1:36139-56243 GCA_013400555.1 Jacana jacana
TCTTTTTAAGGCTTCTCTCTCAAAAAATAGAGGAAAGGTTTATGAGTTTTCTCAAAATGTAATATTATATGGTAGTTATTTTATCAGCTCTCAACGTTGTGTAGAACAAAAATTGAGAAGCAGTGGGATTTAATGTAAACTTGACACTATGAGTCAAGAAACCTAAATTTTCACAGAATCAGAAAATTATATGGGATTGGAAGGCACCTCTGGCAGATATTCTAGTCCAATTCCCCCACCAAAGCAGGTTCTCCTAGAGCAGGTTGCACAGGAACATGTCCGTGTGGGTCTTGAATGTCTCCAGAGACATGTATGTAAATGCTCTTTAGCACTAGCAATAGGCAAAAACAGAAGCAAGATTCCTCAATTATATTCATACAGTGAGACATAAAACTGTTTTACTTTCCTCAGTATGGGGTGAGAAAATAATCTGATCCACTTTCAAGGGTCTCCACTTCAGAGAAAGAGACGGAAAAATATTTTTGCAACCTCTTATGAAATATATCATGTAAGAGTATTCTGTACATGAATAAGAATTTAAGAGAATTAAATCTCTATTTTTAGATGGCCTTTTACATACAGAGTATTTTCTCTATTTTTAAAATGACAGTAACTAATCACATAATTATATGCAGGAAAAGTGTCATAGTTATTGATTTGTTATTGAAAACCATAACTGAATAATAATCACTCCAGACTAAAGGTTCCCTTATTTCCAGATACTTCTATCTTTTGCATTTTTGCCTATGCAGGCTTCAGCCTGCACAGGTAAGTAGTTAAACTGTAATGTACCTCCATTATTTAGAAGTCATTCATGTTCTAAACCTTTAGGGGATGCAGTGAAGCTGCATATGTCACAACAGCCAAGCAAACATATTATCAGATCTGCTGTCAGGACCATCTGCAAGCAAACCAATAGCTCACTTTCTAGAGCAGTCTTCTAAGAGGACCCTCAGGTTTTCTAGCTGGGTTTTTTTTCAGGATTTGAAGAAACTAATTTTCTCTGCTTCTCCTAAATGTCATAGTCAGAGATTTCATAAAACATGTAGGCAAAAAGTTATGTGCCTGATTCTAATTTGAACTTTACAAATCCTTATATTTATACAGTTAGTATATCTGCCATTATGATGTCAGAGTGACTGTTGTAAGTTGAATATGAATACACACACTTTAGCAAAGAGAAATAAAGCTAAACAGTAGTAATTGTAGTCAGTGTCTCTTTAAAAGGTTGAGGAGTTTCTGGGCTTTCCTGAGTTAGGAAAAATGCATGTAAGGGGCAATCATAGTTAAAGGCAAAGGTTTATAAGCAAGATCCAGAATATTTTATCTATCAATCCGTCTTAAAAATAAAAGTGGTTTGTCTCTCACTCTGCTGGAGCAAGTTCTACATCTGCCAACAAACAAAAAATATGAAAGCTTTCTGTGTCTTCTAAGAATTTGCTCTGCAGTTAAGATACTCAATATTACTTTTCTGTTAGGGTAGCTGGTTTGTATTTATTTTTATATGTGGAAAAACAGCATTTGGAGGTGATGATAAAATGAATTTCTTCATCTTTAGACCAAGCGATGCTACCATCAGTTGAAAAGACAACGAACCAACAATAGCTGAGAAAGTGTCTCTAAAGCAGGGGTCTTTAGGACATGGCCTCAGCAGCCAAGAATAAATCCATAGGAGGGAGAACACGAAGCGCAACAACCTCTAGGTCCAGAACATAAATCACAGCCATACTAGACCTTGCTTGAAACTAATGAGCTATGGTCAGTGGAGTCCAATTGTTTGCGTTGTTCTGTAAAGGTTAGTAAAGGAGCAAAACTGAAGGGAGATGAAGCTATAAAAATTTGGCTTTTTGAGATTAAATCTGTGAAGCTGTTTATTTATTTACAGGAATTTAAAAGAGTGGCTGATTACTTTTCTCTTGTTTTAAATGGAACAGCATCTCCTGTCTCAAGGTATGAAAAATAAGATTTTGCCAACTCACAGGCTTATGAGAATGGCTTTGTTAGAAAAACTCTTTCTTATTTTTAGAAAGACTTTTCTCTTTCCTGTTTACCTCTGCCCATCATTGAAGCAAAAGTTACACACAAAAGATCCCTCTGAAAGGCTGGAAACGAATTTTTTCACAGTTGTTTGGAAACAAGTAAGAAAACAGAGTAAAGCAGAGGAAAGAAGTTTTTCCTATGTACCAGTCAGCAAAGAAAGAGCCCATCAGTAGGGCTCACAGATTTCTGGTACTGCAGCAGTCTTGTAATTCCAGTGAGACAGCAAATATGACAACATTATAAAAATGGCTTTGCTGAAATAGTCTCTACATGAGATAGTTTTTCTCTCTGAATTCAGGAGACTAGAGAGATGCTCTCAGCTCCTTGTGGTACATATGCTCATAGTTTCCTCAAGTTGCAGTTCTAAATTGTGGGCGCTCCTGCTTTGGTTTTTGCTAATCCTGGTGGCCCTACAGGGCCTGCCTGCTGCATTCGGGCAGTCTGCCTCACAGTCAAGATTTGATGAGGATATCTAAGAACTGAAGGGAGATGCTGAAAATGCTGGCAGAGCAACGCTTTGTTTGCTGCTGGGCTTTCTCAGTCAAGGCTGAACATGCCAGTGTCTCATGGAGGTTTTCCTCAGAGTCAAGCAGGAAAAAAAAAAAAAAGAGACAATCCTGAATTCCACAGTATGAGGAAGAAAAATACGAAGTATATGATACTCTTTCTTTTCTATTTCTGAGCTTTTCTGTAGGTAGGGTAGAGGAAAAGAAGGTTGTGGAAACCATCAGTGGGTGACAGGATCAGCACAGAACAAGCCAATGGTACAGTGCAATGACTCCAATGTGGTATTTCCATTTCAAGGCTTGACACTGAATTACTACAGACTGTGAAGCTGGCCAAGGCACATTGCCTGAATGTCAAGCCACAATCAGTGCTTCTTCCTGCCTGTCAGCTAAGGGCTTCTCCAGCCGTCTGGTTTGACTATCTGTCTGTACTGACTCTGTGTACTACACATATTGTGCAGATGACAACTTATTTATGCATCTATGTTTTTGCTTTAAAATATCTAGTGCAGGCACTGAGAGAAGTGGCTGCAGTGTAGAATTTGCTAAATTGGATTTACTTAACTAGACACAATCTGCTGCCATATGTCTGTCAGACCCCTAGCTGAAGGCTCATTGGACAGAGGCTTGTTACTGCCTCCCTTTAAAAAATGAGTCTTTGGAATTTTTAGAAGTATTTTACCTGTTTTGGAGATACTACAATATAATAGAAATAATGAATAAAAATACACATGGGAAATGTAACAAGGAAACATAAGCATTACTTTAAGCTAGTGTTATTATCATAGCTAGTTATATCATTCTGCCATTGCTACTACAGAAAAACAAGATAATATTCCCACCAGGTGAGTCACTGAAATCTTCTGTGATTAATCACTTCAGCACATGATGTCCGAAGAAAGCTTAACATTCCTCAAATTTTGAAATGTATATGCCAACTATCACTTAAATAGTATCTGGGATTTATTTTAAATAAAGGCAGCTGGAGGCTTATATTGGCAAGAACAGCTGCAGAAGCATTTGAGGCTTTGACCTTCAACACTGATGATGATACAAAGCTGTTTTCTGTAGTATTTAATCTGAATGCTGTTTGTCTTTCTACTTAGCTGCTAGCTCCAGCCATTCCTTCTGTTTTCTTGTTTCAGCCCCAACACATTTTCTCCATCAATCTCTTAATAATCTCTTTTTTCCCGTATCTCCTCTCTTTCTTTTTTTTTTTTTTTTTCTTTTTTTCAGCTAAATCACCGTTGTTTCCTTCTTCCCATCTCAGTTTAAAAATACAGAATTCACACTAGCAGTTCCACAATAATGCATGGCATGCATATTACAGTTCTTACTATACCTAGACCATAAGCTTTTGGGAACTTAACTACCTCCTCTACTTCTTGGTATTATACAGGGCTGAGGTCAGGGCTTATGGTATCAGGTATAATAATAGTATATGCTGCACCTTTTCAGATACCAATGAGATAAACCAAATTTTCACAAGTTCCAGTTCAGTTAACTAGATATTACCTGTGCCTATGCACAAGTGAGAAATAGAATAATGGAGACTATAAATGGCAGATTTCATTAAGGTCTTTGGATATTTATGTATGGCAAAGGGACATTTTATCCTGTGTATTGCTATATGAATTAATTATGTGCTTTAAAACAATTTGCCATTCCATTAACACGATTTCTTTTTATACCTTACCTCATCTGGCTTGCTAGCCTTCTACTTCCTCATGAAACTGTCCTCGAAGTAGGTATAGGGATATTCACAGTCCTCATTGCTTTACCATAGTTCGTTATAACCTTCTAAATATTTAGTATGCTAAAAACTTATCTCTTCTATAGGTCATACACTAGTTTTCATGAAGACAGCAACAAAACACATTGATTTGTCACAGCAATCACTGTCACAGATACTTTTCAGATACTTTTGAAAATGCTTTCTAGACTTCTGCTCTGTTTCCTAACATCTCTGCTAGGGTTTGACATTAGCCCAGGTAGCACTGTTGGAGCTTCATCTAACACTGGTGCTTGTTTGCACTCCATCATCTCCCCACATCAGCAGCACCAGTGCTGTCTGGAATGGACCACTAGTCCACCTGCACAGGTCTCACTGTGTGGGTGGGCACAGATCAGTCACAGCAGCAAAGAGATGAAAGGCTGAAAGAGAACAGGAGCAATGCTCAGGGGCTACACAAGAACAACTGCTAACCACCTCCTCAAGTTTTACTCTTATTACTGCCTCCCTTTGAAAAATGAGGCAGTAATAAGAAATTGATTTAGATTCAGATTTTAGATTGTATTTCTAAATACAATTTAGAAATGTATTATGTCATTACTGGTACAGTTCATCCTGCATTGAGGTCACAGCACCACCAATGGTATCAGCTGACTGATAGACCCACAGCTCAACTGTACAGTCACTAGTATTGAGCCAGATGTCTCTTTGTCCTGCTCCCAATGGCCCACAGCTGTCAACATTTTAAAAAGGCACATAAGATATACCACAGTCAAGATGTGTTGGAGGTGGCAATGGTGTAGGCTAGCCCCACAGGCTGGCAGAGATACCTGGAAGCAGATACCAGGGGTTGGAGGAGGTACACTCATGCTGGCTCTGCACCCTGGTTCCTGGTGCTCCAAGACAAGCTGTGCTTGCAGTCACTCCAGGTTAGCTTCCCAGGGTGAAGTGATAGTCCAGGAGCATTTGCCAAATCTGACCTCCAAAGAGTCCTTAGGAGACTATAGAGTCACAGGTGCAGTGATGAGCAATGAGACTAAGCCTTTGTTCTGTATAAACTAGAGAATCACCTGAAAACACAGTTTTGAGACATAAGAAATGGCAGTAGCAGAAAATGAATCCACTGAAAGAAAGGAATGGCATTGGGGGACTTTATATTGAAGCACAAAATATTTTCA
Organism: Jacana jacana; assembly: GCA_013400555.1. Taxonomy (NCBI): domain Eukaryota; kingdom Metazoa; phylum Chordata; class Aves; order Charadriiformes; family Jacanidae; genus Jacana; species Jacana jacana. Next base: position 41,596 of record VZTM01038049.1, read on the forward strand.
TGTATATTTTTACAGTCTCTGAATAATTTAGGAATGCAAACTCTTTAGAACTTGCCTTAATATTGCAATATTCTGACAAGGTTATCCATACTACAAAGTGGTTTACCACATATAGAACAGCTGTGATTCTGATTGAAAAAAGAATATTATAGCAGGCAGAAGTGCCTGTAGAAATTATTTTCAATAGTGTTTACTGGACTTTTCTTGTATTTAAAAATCTCTATCAGTTTCAGACATCTCAGAAGTCACACTGAAGTAATGTTTTAAAACACACTAAGTATGGAAAGGAAAAGCTGAGTTGCGCTAAGCTCTGGACTTTTAAAATATTTAGTATAAAGAAGTTAGTAAATTTGAGGAAATGGTGAATTGGAAAATTAGTCTTAGCACCAGGCAATTGACGAGAATAAATTGGATATCAGTATGTGAACATATAGGTCAGCTGCATAGAGCTTAGGTCCTGGTGTGCTACATAATTTCACAAAGTCTTTCTCACTTGACCCTTCAGGGTACAGTGAAATGCTCTTCACTATAGTTCCCTGGGAGCTGGTATGAGATTGAGCCTTCTGCAGTGCTTAAGAGGCTACTGAGTAATATGTGATTCACACAGCTGTTTCTGGTGCTGACTTATGGAAAGGGATGTGTGGACTGATCATGGCCTTGCATATATTTTCCAGATGCAGAATTATCAGCTCATCCACATCTCCATCCACCTCAACAAACACCATCACGAGCAGAACAGGCAGTTGCCCTCTGAGAGATGTCCTTCTGGAAAGACAAAGCTGGCACAGAGCACAAACTGGGAGAATGTAGCTGACTGTACACAGAAGAGACAAAAGCAAGTGATCTGGCGAAATAGAAGAAAACAAAGGAGAAATGAGGGAGCCATAAGATGAATCTTCAAGGCGTTCTGAGAGGGTAGATGGATGAGTGAGGGGCTTACAAACTGTTGAGCTATTTATTGCCTTTAATTTTTATTCACAAGGTACTTGAAGAAATCCAGCATTTCTTTGATTCAATTTGTTTGATTCACAGCACTAAAGAGAAGCACAAGTCTTCCCTGATTTTTGACAATCTCATTATATAAACAGGGAAGTCTGTGCAGTGTCAGTAGAAGCTGCCCGCATTGCAATTCTCCTGTTCAAATTTCTCACAACAAAGAAGGCATTTTAGGCTTTTCCAGATAATTGCAGATGAAAGTAGGCATACGTGTATATGTATGTACACACAAACCATTTTTCAAATTTGTTCCACACGCAACAAGAATGTAACCTACAAGAATAGCCAACTTGCATGAACTGGGATTATTCACTAAGGACATTAAAAAAAATAAAAATAAAAGAGTCTGACTAACATGACTACAGAACAATTACAGGAAAATGCTTGTACCTTTGCTACCAGCCTCCCCAGGCCTTATTCCCTTATAGCAATTTAGAAATTTATGATGTCATTATTATTACGGTTGTTCATCCTACATACTTCAGTAGCCTACAGTGGATTATTATAGGTCTCCATAAATAAACTTCTGCCTTTTATACGCAAAGCCCCCCCCACCCCCCACCCCCAGCATTCAAACTCCATTCCAAAATGAGTAAATTCATAGGTGCTTAAACTTTTGCAACACATAGGAGTTTAGCAGATTTACAATGCAGTAAAAAAATAAAAGCCGAGAGCAAACCACCAATCAGTTAGAAACCAGACAGCAAAGAAAACAAGTATACTTCCTGGGCTATTGCATACGCTCAGCGTTTTTGCCTAGCCACTGTCTTCCTAGCTTCACAGCTAACTCTCTTTGTCATACTACACAAAATCGTATTTGAAAATGCTAATATAAATAGTGCTGAACATAGAACATCTGGCAAATGGTTAGGGTTTGGGAACCTACATTGTTTTCTTCCCATGTATCAGCAGAGTGTACTCCCACCCTTTCAAAGTGTGGACTCCTCCTCTTTTAAGATCAGTGTTTGGGATCAGGCAGTTTACAAATCTCCAACAAGTGCAATCTTCATTCAGCAATGAAGTTTTGTTCTTTTTTTGAGGTCAGTAAGACCAATCTGCTCCCTTGATTCAATGTCAAGGATGAGGAAAAAGCTATACCTAGCTTTTCATGGGTGTCTGAAAATGAGTTTTTGCTTGCTAATCATAGGATTGCATGAGGACAAACCACAGCCCCTCCCAAAGCATGTGTCTAAGTACCTGAAGTCAAAGTATTTTCTTTGGAATAGGTACTCCTCCACCCACTTATGTTCCTTTATGCAAAAGTACATTTTCTCAGTTCTTTTGTTGTATCTAGGCCCTGTGCCTCACTGGAAGAATTTTCTTTCAATTCCAATGTTTTTCTGGCTTCTTGAGTAAATTATTCCAGGGAATAGCCATAGATAGAGACAATCCTCCATGGTTGGAGGCTAACTCTGTCAGTTTATTTTAGTAAAGGCTGATCAAATTGCTAATCAGCAGTGGATACTAATCAGCAGTAGATATGGTTGACAGGTGGAGTAACCCAAGTGATTAGACCTGTGGAGACCAGAAAGCGGTAAGTTTTCACACAGCAAGAATGATTAGACTACTGTCCCTGAAGTGAAAGCCACCAAAGAAACTCTCTACCTGACAAAGAAGGTTCCTTTTAAAGCGATATAGGATCAATGATGAGATGTAGGGGAATGAAAATTTTGGTAAGGAGCGGATTAGATATTTAGCATCATACAACGCCTATTGGATGTTTAGGGATGATAAAGGGAGGTATCAAGGTAGATCAGGGAGGAACAAGCATAGGTGAAAGATGAGGAGGGGGGATAAGATGGTTCAGTCACATGTAAACAGGCAGCTATCAGTTCCTTTGTCAGAGCACTATTTGATGGCTACAATCTGTTGTGTTTTCTTATTAAATCCTACGCCTACCTCAGTGTTGGGTGAGCATGTCCCCCATTCAGAGCCAGTGCAGGGACCTTGGAGTGAAGCAGGCTAGTGATGGGACATGAGCATCAATGCCTTCACCTCAGGGAGCATGCTTGGGGTGGGGGCACAGACCAGGGCCAGCTATTGCGGCAACCCACAGCACGTGCATGTGTGTGAAAAACTAGCAAACTTCAGGTCAGAGTAGCAGGCAAGTAGAAAAGCAAAGAGATAAAAAAGTGTTTTTTCTTTCCCTGAGAGTGGGGATCAGGCTCAGGAGTGGCTGGTTCTGGGATCTGGGATGAAATAACAACAATCCATAGCTCTGGCCAAGGAAGGGGTGGATCTCCTGAGTCTACCAGGTTTGGCTACCTCAGATTTTAGAGTAACCTGTTTAGTGATCTTCATCAGTCACCACCGGTGAGTCAGGGGCACGGGGATGTGTCATATCTAACTGCTCAGCTGTGCTGGCTGCAGTGGCCAGATGCCATCACTTTGCTTTTATTTTCCTGTTGTAAAACAACAACAGGCTTAGGAAGGCTGTTGAGACTACCATGTCAGCAGTGCTATATCTCTTGTCTGACAGTCCTGTGATAATTGCATTGGTCCCACAGCACAGGAGAGAGGCTGAAGCACAGCACAGTCAAGAAACTACCTTGTGACTGTGATGAAACTAGCTGAAGGACATGAGTGTAATGTTGAGACAGAGCAGATTCACTGGCTTAAGAAAGTAGTCAAGACAGGAAAGCATGTCTAACATGTTTTTGCCTTTTATTAAATGACTTCAAGTTATAATAAACACAGTTTTTCTTCTCTGAAAAATAACATTTTTTGGATAGCAATATAATCTCAGTTTCAGAAGTACAGATTATCTGGAAGAGATTTTATTTTCTTAATTCAAAGCAAGGTAAAGATATATCTAACTAAAGGCTAAAATCAGGTTATATATTTTTATAAAAACCACGGAGAAGAGGATAAAATACACATGTGCACACACTTTCATACATATATGAATGCACACACACTTGTATATACAATTTTATATATATATATATATATGTATACACACAGTATTAAATGTTCCTAGTACACTAATTATAAGATTTTCATTCCAAATAATTCACCACTTACATTGCCATTAGAGAAGTTTAGGAGAACAAATGAAATTTTCTGAGTAACCAGAAGGCCAAGTATTTTTGACAGTGATAGTCCAAAGGGAAGGAAGCATGTTTCAGAGATGATCTTCCATCCTTGAAAATAGTATTTTCCAATTTGATTAGGAAGCCATTAGAGTGAATGCCTCCGTCGATTTCAATCATTATGGTGTCCTGCAGAAGTACTGCTGAACTTGGAAGAATCCAGGATTTAAAACAATTTATAATGCTCTAGAGAACCATTGCACATCCTGGATAAGACTATCCAACACTCTGATTCCCATTAAGTATTAATGGGTCTGGTCGGTCATATCTAATAAAGGAAAATCTGACTATTGCTTTGCATTGCATGAAATTCCCACAGCACAGTATAACAGAAGAGTTATTCTAGCAACTTCTCTGCCTTCATTTAAATTCATATAAAATGGAGGCCAAGCTGAGAAAAGGATTTCTCTAACAGCGAGACTCTGACAAATTCATAAATGTGACTCACAGGTAGCACTGCTTCTGAGACTGTCTGCAAGTGTAAATGGCTTGTTTGCATGCTCTATCCATCTCAGCAGAGGGACATTGAAGGCTAAGCGCAAATGCAAGATTGAAGGTGACATTGGAAACTGTGCTGCTCCAAAATAGGGGAAGAAAGGCAGATTGTTTAATGGCAGGAGGAAGAGAAAGGATTTACTAGGTACTTCTAGAGTAAGTCTTTATAGAACAAAGTGCTTTTCATGGCTGGTCCCTCATACAATCTCTCTCTGTCTTGCAGACATGATTGATAGGCTGAAGAACTCTGCCCATTGCTGCTCCTATGTGTAAAGAGAAGGGGGGAAACTGAAGGCTTTCTGTAGGATGAATAGCCATCCATAGCAGAAACCATGTGCACAGCACACTTGGAACCCTTTTTTTGTTCAGGGAGACAAAAGCAAGTAGTACAAGACTTGTCTACTCTCTGTATTTGGTAATGAGCAGGTACTATCAGTTTTTTTACTCATCTATGTCAGGAGGTACCTGGCAGACTTTTTCGTAGATCAGGACCTCATTGCACTAAACCACTGTACGGTCATAGAACAAAAAGGCAGGCTCTTTCCCCATGAGATTGCAAGAGATAACAGATGGATTAAGGCAGAGTAGGTCTACAAGTCCCACTAGCAAAACAAGTTGGATAATATTAGTCAACATAAGAAAATGTGCTCTCAGCAATCTTATATAGTTCTGATGACTCTGGACTGGAAACATCTTCCTCTATATCTTAACCATCAAAGTCCAAGCTGGCCTATCAACAGTTTGAATACAACAGTGATCATCAGGGATAGATGTAAACATAAAAAATCTTCATTATAATGAATTTCCTATATTATTAAGAAAGATCAGCAAAGCAGAATTGGAGCAATATTAAATGAATATATTCATACAAGTTGTTACTCAATGTAATAAGTTAGCAGTGTAATCTGTCCCAAAAATAATCACAGCAAAGTAAACATAATTAAAAACACACAAGCTGACATATGTCAGGATAAAGTATGTTAGTAGATAACTACCACTGATTATGAATCATATAACAAGAACGGAAATGAAGCCTTTTGTTAACTTTAAGAGGTGTCATTCCTACTTCTGATTCTAATCTAGATGATATTCGGCTTGTGGTTTAATGAACTCAGCCAAGAAACACACTAACAGAGAGAAGTCCATAGAAGCAATGCCATTTAATTTTGTTTTGTTTTGTTTTCCATACTCTGTTCTACATCTGTGAAAGAAAAAGACAGACAAAAAGAAAACTACAGTTCCATATAGCACATGACTACTTAAGCACTTACTGCGCCTTCCATTAAGTCCTGTACTTTTCCACCCACAGCCTGATCTTGCTGATTATTGTTCCTGAAAGAAGCCAGGGGGGATAACCTAGCACTAGGCTGAGGTGTAAGTATTAAATAGGTAAATTCTTTTTTTATCTCCCTGCTAAAGGGAAAAAAAAAATAATTTGTTAAGGGGACAGTTACCTTAAAATCAAATTACACTTCGCTTTTTCAATTAATATAAAGCAAGAAAGTACACTTCCTTATGATGTTTCATTTTCTGCAGCAGTGGTCCCCAGTCAGTTGGCAGCTCACTACTTGCATGTTCCTTTGAAGCTGGTTGGTGATCTAGTGCCTTCCAAGAAAGGCAAAGTACCATACTGTTGCCCAAATCATGCTCTGTCCTCACTCTGCTTGCTTGTGGGCCAGCACAGGTTTGGAGCTGCTGAAAACTAACATAAAAGTGTAAGGCATCACACAGTCCATGTCTAAGACCTATCTGGTCCCAACACCCAGATGTGCCCATGCCAGCTTCTCTCCTCTGCCCACATTCTGGGGATGCCCACACAACTGAAGCCTGAGGAGGTGTTGTAGGTCTCAGAGCCACAGCCTTCTCTGTACGATGCCTTGTATAGAAACAGGTTTGCCAGCTAAGACCAAAGGTCAAACCGCCACAGCCTCTGCAGTATCCTGATCTTTGGATGGTCACTGCAAACATCAGAGTGCAGCTGTAATGCAGTTTGTGCTGTTCTTAGGAGAAAGTTGTGATCCCAACTGCCTGCTAGTTGAACAGCTAATAGAGATCATAACGTCTCCTTTACTCTCACCGACTCCTGCTGAACTTGCACTCTACCATTCTCAGGAAGAAACATTGGGGAGGATCAGATAGTACCAATAGCTCAGGATTATTCTGGCTCTGAGAGCTTCTCCAAATTCTCATGCCAAACAGAGCCTCACTTTGTACCCAAAGGTTAATTTTTCAGCTCCTTCCCCATTACTCTCAAAATCTGCACAGTGAACTCATAATGAAATCATACCTTTTATGTTGATATGGCTAAAAACAAGACAGTACAGAGAATATTGTATATGGAAAACTCCATATTTATTCTTCTGCAGAGACTACAATATCAGAAGCTGTCAGCTATTTTAGGTATCAGGAAGGGAGTGCATATTGAGTTCATAATGATACTTGGTACACAGACACAATGTTTGATAGTACTGCTGATATTTAACAGTGCTGTGATTATTCATTTTAATATGGAGACTTAATAATAATTGTGCATTCACCTTAACAAAGCAGAAGTTTGTAAAATAATAATTCACTGTGTATACTACTTCCTTCATGCACTGTGTCTGCCTTTAGTATGTTAAATAAAAATAATTTTAGAAAACTACCTGCATTTCTGAGGCAGCTGTGACTCTGAGCTGTCACTTTGACTACAGAGAATTTGGACCCAGTCTTTGGCTTTGCAGCATCCCAGGTCAAGATTGTGCAGTGGAAGATAGAAGTCCTATTGTTGTCTTTTATTCTCGGGTATATAAAAAAGAGTGGAGATAAATATTTCATAGTTCTAATGGACCGCTAAGACTTTATTGACAAAAAAAAATAATCCTACTTTGTTGTTCTATATTGTTACCTACTGCTGAATTTATAATTTATTTTTCATTCTTAATAAGGTTTAGAAAGTGTTTACTTAGGTACTACTAGTGCTCACATCAAGCACTTCTTCACAGCTAGAAATGCAAGTTTCGACAGCCCTAATTTTTCTATCAGGTCTGCCTTGCCAACAAATCCCTGCTAACATAGAGAAGCCTTGTTTTACATCTTCTACTTTAGGCCGCTCAAAAAAGAGAGAGAAACGATTTACAAGTTGTGAAAGCACAATGTCATGCTCTTCTCTCCTTCCCAATTTATCATAAAAAATATACCAGTTGTTATGATTCATATAGTGAAATGCAATGTATTTAAGTTTAAATGAAAACTACAGCAGTGCCTGACTCCTAAAGGAGCAGAAATAATAGAGAATATGAGTTTCTTCTTTCTACAGTTCTTTCCTTGATCAAGTCTAACCACCATTTTTCTTGCACCTACAGATCTCTCAGATAGATAGATGATACTTAAAGGCCTTACTTGAGACATGATTTTTAATCCTCAGAGGAAGAGGCCAGAAAATCCTCAAATATAAAAAAAAAAACCCAACCCAAAGCTGAATTATAGATTACACCTCTCTTCATAACTCTGATAGAGGAGGAAATAATTTTTTGCATTGTAAGGAATTTAAATGAGTGTAGCTTTATGATGGATTCTAAACTATGCATGAATGGCTAAGATGAAAATGCATTTAGGAAACTACAGCATTCCTATTCTCACCCAGTCTGGCAGATCAAAAAAGAGAGCTTCAGTTATTCTAACTCAAGGTTATAACATCTGTAAAAAGCTCCAGTGTAAATACAGACAATATTGTAATTTTTTTTTTAAGAAAATAATAATTGAATTATAATTCCCATTTAGAAGGTCAAGTGGTTAGCTACAGATTGAAGTCATATATATGAAAAATCGGTCACTTAACTTGATTTTTTTTAAAAATAAGCAAATAGGGAAGTGAAACTTCTATGTAAATAGTTTAAAAGATAATTCAAGGCAAATCATAATGCATGTTTTCAATATTTGTTTTGAAAATTTAAGAAGAATGTTTAAAATCTTTGAAAGATATATGCTCACCAAAATAAATCAATAATCTAGAAACTAAGCAAAATATATATTTTTTTTTGAGTTGTATAACCTTTTGAAGTTAACTATTAAAAGGTAAATGGAATATGCTATTCAAAATCAATGGTAAAAAGTATTCTTACAAAAGGCTGAAATAAAACATTTTAGTGTTTCTAAAATGAGTCATTAGTATTGATGTCCACCTTTGAACAGCCCAGACAAGTATCCAACTGACAACATCTTTCTCCTCATTACCAATATGACTATCCTTGGCTTTAAATATCAGATGGAAATATAAAGAGAAAGCAATATGTTAAAGAGTGAAACCTAGCTAAAAAAAGGGTCAAACACACTCCCTCACACCCAGAGCCATTCATTAATAGCTCATCTGCCCTTCTGGAGCTCAGGTATCAAAATTTTCTGGCCATTTCAAAGAGCAAAGATTAAAACAAACAGCCTGTTCTTCTGGATTGGCCAAAAGACCCATGAGCACTGCAAATTCACAGAAAGTCATACTGGCTGGTTCTTCACGAATGCAGCAATATCTGTTCAGCTTAGCTAGGTTATGTCAGTCCTAGCCAAGAACAATATCCACCAACAACATGCAGGTAAAATACGTATGAACTGATATAAGTAAAGTACTGATGAACACATTTACAAGGTCAACTTTAAGTGCATCTGATTCTTCTAGGCTGAGAACCCTTTGGATTCTGTCTTATCTTTGGAAGTTTCCTCCTATTCATGAATAGCAGTTAATATTTTGATACTGTTGGGCATTTCTGCAGCATTTAGAAACATTATTTCAGGGTCACCCAACTTTATCTGACATAAAGAAATAATCCAGGTGTAATGTATCAGAATGTTTTTTCAGCAAGGTTGCTGAGGCTGGACACAAGGAGAAAGATTGCTTGCTCAAGGGAAGCATTTTAGAGACGTCATCGTGCAGTTCAGTATTTCTTGTTGAAAATGCATGCCATAATTAATCATTTTTTTCTGCAGTTAGAAAAAATTGTGTAAGATTTGTCACTAATACCAAATGCTGTTGTGGTTACTAGGCACCTGACAAACACAACTGTCTTCATTCATGTGTTATCACTTTTCAATGGTAAGCTTGACCAAGTGCATTGGAAGTTGCATGAACATGGATAAAACCTGTCCTAATTATCTTCCCATCAACTAACACTAGCAGGTTACAGCAGGACACTATACAGGGTGCTAGGATACACCTGAAGGCCCAGATTGAATAATCCCTTTAATGACCTTATCCTGGCACAGATGAACTTTCTATTTTTAAATAATGGCAGATTTGATCTTAAGGTGAAGAGTCTGAGACTGCCAAGCTGATTCCTGCAGGAACTGTAAAACCGAAGAAGTAGTGAGTAAAGTTTTGTGGTACTGCTCAACATATATGGGGAGCATCAAGTACCTTGAAAAGTACCTGCTTAAAAAACCAAGGCATTCTTTGCGTACTCCAAGGGGACATGAGAAACAGGATGATGAAAACGTGAGCACTGTGTGGGAAACCTGTAAACACATTACTTAATGCAGTACTGGCAAGCACAATATATTATAGAAGTATTGTGTAGATGAGCAGAGAATAAGAATATATGCGATAAAGTAGTCATACAATTTGTTGGCCTATCAGGGATTGTTGGAGAAGAGTGTAGGTAGAGTATCTGTAACAGGGCTGTAAAAAGTTGTAACCGGTGTTTTCATATGGATTTATTGCTAATACAACCAGCATTGTCATCTAGTGCTATTGCTATCACATTATTTTGAAAGACATCTTAGATTCCCTTTCATGTTACAATGTTATCAACCATAAAGGAAGGTAACAACCAAATATTCCTTCAATGTAAGCCTAAGTTATTTTGCATAAAATTATGCTCATAATACAACAAAAAAGGTCTTATTTTTAGTAGTTACTCTTATGTATGTGGATACATATATATGTGTAGGCGCATATTGATAACATTGAATTGCCTAACAGATTGCAAATTACATTACTTGAGTTCTCCTATATATACAGATATACATGCATGTATATTTTGTGTTAAAATCTTTAGTGTGGTACCTTGAACATTTATTTAAGAGTCAGATGAAAATTTCAGATGAAAATAAGACAGCTTCGCTTTTATCAAAATAAAAAACTAGTCTTCTGTAAATCATAGGGAGTTTATATCAAATAGTATGGCTTACAGGTTTACCTGCAAAAATATGGGAATGACAGTTGGAAAGATACTTGGTTTTTTCCCCACAAAGTGCCTTTCAACAAAATGATTTGCTATCCGTAGTAGGAAGCAGCGCAATGTATAATACAAAAAATATCCCTCCTACATTAAAAAAAACTATGACTGACTATTTAGAGGAATTTTATAATTCCAACAGACAGCAAATAATATTAAATCAGGTTAGAGTTTGCTGTTATATTAACAGTAAAACGGACCTTTCAAATTAAGTATCTTGTAACAGTTTAGGTGTTTCTCCAGGCGCTGTCTCTTAGTCAGTGTTGTGATCCAAAAGCTCCTCCTTTAGACTTCTTTCAGGGCAACATGCCAGTTTTCCTCAAGCTTTTCTCAGCCACAGGCATCTCACACTGCTTTGCCCAAAAATATATATAAAGATAGATAAAGACCCTCTGCCAAGTTCATCTAATTTCCTGAGTAATCTTGCATTAGCATATGTTTTGAGAGAAAACATTTGCTTTTATTGCTCTTACTTTGCTCCTCAGCTTCAGATACATCTGGAGATGGGGAGTGAAAGCAGCTTTTAGAGCTAGGTCTTGGACAGGTTTGCAATTGGGAAGGAAATAGGGTCTCAAAGGTAATCTTTGGGTCTCCCCAGAAACTTCTATACGAAGATTTATAGCATTTAACCCCACCTATATCATTATACCCTGCAGGTGTATTTTTAACTTTCTACTAAATAATTATTTTGGAATGCAACGGTATGGCATGGAACATATGTGTAACAAAAATAGTCTCCACAGAAAACATAAAAATAGCAAGAGATCTGGATTCATCAGTCAAGTCGTGTTTTGCTCAACTAAGGCTTCACAGCTTGGCCCAACTGTGTTTCCCCTGAAAGCCCCTAAAGTACTTTCCACTTTTGAAAGTGGTATTAGTAACATTTGATTTGCATTTTGTACAAAAAAAATGTGGCATGTTTACACTTCACTGCAATGCTGTGCAGCAAAGATAAAGCAGCAAGAACACTGTCCTCCAGTTACAACTCCAGGGAAAAATTATTTGGAGAGAGTATATTCATCACATTGGTGGGACAAAAACATCAGTGACTTACAGCCCTTCATTTTTACAGAGTGCCCCTTGGGGTAGGCAGACTGCAGAAAATACCTCCCTGCCTGCATCAAGGGAGCTGCTTCACTTGCCCTGACTGTGGGAACATCAAGGTGGGAATTTGCTTCTGCTCCCTGGGGGGAAACAAGAAGAGACCAGCACCACCACCAACCCTGCAGAACCTAAAGAACAAAAGGTGACTCTGCTGTGATCCTCAGTGCTGGCATCTGCAGTGCCTTTTTTGCATCAGGAGAGGACTTTTAAAGCGTATCATCCTCACCTACTGCAGGTTTGTTCTGAGTGGGCATGGGTGTCAGAGCTTGCAGCTGGTGCTCCTTTGGGCTGAAACTAAAACAGAAATGGTTTCCTGAAGGTGAATCTAATGTGGTCCAAATGGTAATATTGTTTCAGTCCATGTGAGGACAGCAGTAAACCCCTGACTCCAAAAGTAAAGCCACTAAGGCCTCAGCACTGTTGGAATCCATAAAACCAATTTTAATGGGCTGCATAGTTTGCTGATGCAGGTAGAGAAGTGTGGCAATAGCAGGACAACATGGACCTTGATGCCCCAAGAAGGGACTGAAAATTAGTTGTTTGTTTTGTGTTGTTTTTTGTTTTTTTTTAACAGAAAAGGAAGTGATGCAAGTTGATTATGTCTTCTATTTTACTACAGGTGACAGAGGGTGAGACGCTTTAAGAATCTGTTATTTTATAGATCCTTGCATTTCCTTGGGAATCTGACTGTTTAATCCTCTATACCCTGTAAAATTTTTGACCAACTCCTTAAGATACTATTTCTTACTTGTGGTTAGCTGCAGACTAGCTCCATATAAAATTGGTTTTATACCTCCTGGGTAGCTCAGGAGCATTGATCTTCAAAGCGCAGTTATTGAGTGGGCTGATAACAGCGATATGCTAAATTGTGCTACTCCAGAAGTGTTCAAGGTGTTCCCTAGAAGTTTCACTTCAAGTAATACAAATACCACCTTCACTTACCTTATGAGGTCAGAAGGAGTCAAGGCACAAAATAGCTCCGCTGATGATATGGTGAATAACTGTCAGCTTTAGTCTGGCATGATTATGCCAGCTCTTCAGGCCTCTGAGAGGAAATAAATGTCAAAGGCATCTTTAATCCAGCAGCTGAACGTTATCAAGAACTGGTGTTCAATATATTCATGCCAGGTTAAAACGGAACAGTGACATGGGTAATCTGACTTCATCTGCTACACTGAAGCACCATCTGGCAGTATAATGAAGAAGGGCATGTTAAAACCAGATTACCTTCACCTGAAAAAAAAATCACTAAAGTTTAAACTGGGCATTCAAAGACCAATCCTTTCCCTGTTGACTTCAGGCTGGAATAAGTTTATGAGATGTCTTAATTTATCCCACTTCTACTTCTTGTAAGCAGGGAAATAGAATCCTACAAAAAGTGAGCAGCAAATACTTTCTGTGGTACGTAGAGAGGTCTCTTCTCTCTCTTTTGAAACAGAATTAATTTGGCTCCTAAGTTGCTACAGATCTCCAGAAGAATATACTATTTATTGGCAGGCCTATCCTGCTGAAGACAGCTGGAACTTCTAAGGAGCTGCAGGTTATAGAGCAAAAGCAGAGAAGCTGGTAGTGATGTGAAGAGGACTGGCAGCCCCTGGGGACCCACAACCTGTGAGCCACTCTAGTGTGAAGCCCCTCACTTCAGGACTCACTCTCCTGAGCAGCAAGAATAGAGGGGAAATCATGACCTGCTTCCCTTGAAGGTCTGCAAGTGGTCTCCTTTGATTACCTGCCTGTAGAGGAAAGACTTAGCTTCATGCTGACTTTCAGCTATGTCCCGTGGAATCTATAAAGTCTTGCTGAACTAGTTGGGTTTTCACATGTAGGAAATTAGCTGTAAGCAGTCCAAGCTGCTGTGAGTTTGAAGAAAATTGTAAGGGTCAAGTAAGAGAGACAAGAGAATCAGCATCTACAAAGCTCATGACACTGAGAAAGTTTTTTCTTATTTTTGAAAGCTATACTTATCATATGTAAATGGTTCGACTAAATATTTTTCAAACCCAGATCTGTTGAGTTTGAAACATGTTTTGTACAATACATTCTCTGCATTCCCAAGGATGAATGAGAGATGTTTGGGGAGGCAGCAACAGGCAACAGAAGCTGAAAATAGCAAGGAAGGTTTGGAGGATACCTTTACTTCTCACAGAGTCCTTAGATGGATGTCCATTGGCTTGCTTTTGCCACAGACTCTTAGGAAGAGAGTTTTTGTCCCCTAATTATTAGAATTTTTACAAGACTTGGTGACTCACAAAATGGAAGCCTTCATTCTGGAGACGAAGGAAAGCTGACAGAAATTATGCTTCCCTAACTTATTTCAGGATTAAAATAACAGGTTTAAGTGAGGAGACTGACTAAGTCAAAACTTCTAGAAACCAGAAACAGCAATGATTCAGCACCATTACCTCTTCGAGGCTCCTTTGTCTGAAGGGATTTCTAACAGCTGAACTCTTCTCTAGCTACTTTCAGGGTAATTCAAACATACACAAAAGGACTATATTTGCATTGTTTTTTTCTTTATGCATGTATAATACTACATAATAATGCAATTATTATGTAAAAATTACTCTTTTGACTGCTCGTAATAATAATCCTACAATATGCTGGACATTATTTTTTTAAAAATATATTATTAGAAAATAATACAATATATAATTATATTCTGTATTATATAGATGCTATACAAGTAAGTAATAATATATTGGGTTTTATATGTAAATAAATTTACCAAAACTATTGTTTTAGTTCTGACTATACT
>VZTM01038054.1:1446-48520 GCA_013400555.1 Jacana jacana
CAAAAGTGACCCCGTTGACTTCAGGGAGGTTAACTGTGCAAGCAAAATATTCACATATCGATATCGTTGAGTTTTTCAAAGGGGGGAAACCAGGCAGCACCCCAGCTCCCATGGAAAAATCTGCAGTAGTTGTACACTTGATTGCCAGGTACAGCTTTGAAAATATTCATCAAAATAAATGTTGGGAATGGCAATACCCTCTATCTCACAAAGATGCCTGAAAACCTACTTATGAGTAAGTGTTCTAGTTCTTGCAGGACCTCTTTGATCAGGTATCACCTTCTAATTCACCTCTTCACCCCTGCATTAATATCTGCATAGTTTGTCTTTAAAATGCCATGGTTTCTTAGATCCCTGTTTTTTAAGGGATACATTTTACAGCGTAAGTAATGTTGAGTCACTCAATTAAAGAGAAAAAAAAAGAGGAAAGCGTCCATACATATGTGTGTCATTGCTAAGCTAATACTATGCTCCAGCCAGATCATAACTGTGCCACTATGCTCTCTGTGCTAGCACTGTATTATCTGGGATTTGTTTTGTTCCTGCATTTAATTTCACAGATTTTTATCACACATGGGGAAGAAAGAGAACACAGAAAGTTGAGATCTGCTATATCCATTTCACACTCCCACAAAATGCAGCAGGGTATGTGCATAACAGTAGAGAACCAGAACTCACAATACAACTGATTTCTGTTCACATTAAGTCTACTTACATTATTCTTGTATTCTTAAAGGCACCTAAAAGAGGGATTTTTTATAGTTATGCTTCTTTAAAACTTATTATCACTGCCTAAGTGGTGTAAAATTTTAACTCCTGTAGCTAAAAATCGGGTGACTCATCCCACATAGCCACATGTGGCCTTTTTAATATTAGACAGAGTTCCCCAAAATGCTGGTCTCTGTCGAAGAGTCTTCAAAGGAAAGAGGCGCTGTTCCACTTGAGAGCTGTCCTTTAATGTCATAGGATTTATTATTGTCTGGATAGCTCTGAGATACAGCAGTGCATCATTGCATTCGCAAACACAAGTACAAGCACGAGAACTGCTTAGAGTTATAATTCTTTTCCTTATTTTTTTTTCTCTTGGACTGGGAGAGGGAGGAGGGTATGCAATACTTCTTTTCAAAGAGCAATTTGTTCCCTTTCCCTCACACCTACACGACTAAGCAATAGCACCATGCAAACTTGACCCATTGGCTCCTTCCTTTGCACAGACACAACCCCTGTTCTCACCCTGTCCACGTTGACCCAAAGTGGCCATAGAGCAAGATGTTATTGCTCCCTACTTCTCTGTACTAGGCTGTGGGGACAAGTGAGCCCCTAAATTGAACATGCACCGACTCTTCTGCTCTGAATGTCTGGAATATCCCATCTTCTTATTCAGCAAGGGCAACATTTTAACTTTTGAAAGTATCTGCCGTAGAATTCATCACAGTTGTCCACTTTCAGACAAAAAAAAAAAAAGTGTAAGGCCCCAAAGCCTTGAGCTGAAGAAACAGACAATAAATATAGCTAATTTGGTTTGCCAGACCAAGATGAAAAACCAACTGGCAGCTAGAGCATAGGTGAAGGCAGCGGATACTTTGTTGGCTAGGTTATCTACTGACTTGCAAAAACATGTCCATCAGGTGTCTGGAGCCAATCCATGGCCCTACTGAAGCCTGCAGAACCTTTCATGCAGAGAGGTTCTCTAGCATTAGTTTTTGGGCTCCATGCAGCTCCCAGTGACAGCTTCCACTGAGCCATAAGGGAGTGCTTCTGCGGCTCAGCCGAGTCTGATAAATAGTGAAAGTTTTTGGTCGTTCTTTGGAGACAAATCTACCACTTTCTACTGAAAGCTGGGGATGGGATGGTCCAAATCAATGGGAACCTTTCACATGTCAAAAAATCTTTACTAATATATTTCCTCAGACTCTGGTAAATCTTAAAATGCCTACTGAATCATCAGTCTGAGTTAACTATCAACCACTCCTACCACATGGAAGGCTTACCGAGCCACAGGCATATTAGAAAGTTTTCAAAACTGCAGGTGGAGTGAAATGTGCTGGTAAATACCTATATTTCTGCCCAAATGAATTAACTTTCCAAGGAAGGTTACAGGAGTTCCTCCTCAGATGTTATATTTTGTGTAAATGCAGTAAAGTAAGTAAGCAGGCCATGCAACACTGGGGGCATACAGAGGGCTTTAACTGCTATGAGCAGTGGCCCCTCACTCCATTCTGAAAGCAACACATATTAGAAGGAAGTTCTGAGGAATTCTCCTGAAATATTCTTCATGGTGCAGTTGGCATTAAATTCTGCAGCTGGATCCAGAGGGAAGGCAGTGGTAAACAGGAAATGTGCTAAGATGATATGCATGTGAGCACTTTTTAATATAAGTAAGGGAGAAGTATTGTCTGTATTTTAGGGTGGCGATAAAAATCTAATGAAGAAACAAATGTCTGTAAGAGCTTGTGCAAAAGAATCCTTGTATGAGTTCAGGTAGAAGAGATACTGTACTTGGACTGTACCTGTTTTGAGGTGGGGCCGCTGTTTGCTTTACAAACACAGCATCCAACAAACATATAAAAACTTAACTAATGACATGACTCAAAATATGCACAACGAATGCAAATACCTATACTTCAGAGAAGACAGGCATAACTCCCAAGGATCCATGCAATATGCACTCTAAACCTCAGCAGAGTTGGCCAAGAGATGAGCCAGGCTGGAGCTGACTACAACAAAATCTACATAGCATTCAGAAACACACATTTCAGGAGCATAATTTACCCAAAGCAAAACATGTACCTCTCAGAGACGTGTGTGAGATGACTGGGACCTGGTAAGTGGCTGGCTTCTAGCAGGATAGAATCTCTCATGTGAGATGCTGTGCCAGGACAAAAAGAAGAGTTCTACATAAATCTAGTGGAAATCTGAGCAGGCTGACTACTCTTTCACAATACATGAAATGCTGATTTCTGCTGCTGAATATTTTATCAGGGAAAAAAGATCAGTAGGTTAGGACTCAAGTACAGCTTTATTTGGTAGACCACTGGAACAGGTTGCCCAGGGAGGTGGTTGAGGCCCCTTCCCTGGAGATTTTCAAGGTGAGGCTCAACAAGGCCCTGAGCAACCTGGTCTATTTGGGGGTGTCCCTGCTGACTGTGGGGAGGTCAGACTAGATGACCCTAGAGGTCCCTTCTGGCCTGGACCATTCTATGATTCAGGGTTGTGAGTAGTTAATTTTCTATAGTACTCAGTTTGGACCTTCTCTTTCTTGAGTACAAATATAAGCAGTAATTTCACTGGCCAGTGGTGTAAGTCTTGGTGTTTGGACGTTTTCAAGGTCTGGAAAGGACAGAGGACATCAATTCACTCCCAATAGTTTCATCAATGGACAAGGAGTATTTCTGGGTTTGATGTCATTCTCTATTGCCTTATCAAATACTGGAGCCATCCACTGTACTTTTGACCTACACTGAAATTTCACCTTTGGGTTTTCTAAAAGATGGCATGGAAGGAAAACCTGTACAAAACCATAAACCAAAAGGAACCTACGCCAAGAAGCTTGGGTTATATCTGAACTTCATCAAGGAATCACTTTGCAGGTTTTTGCTCAATAGAAAATTAATGTCTGGTGTAAACTGATGCTGCAATTTGTTTTTTAGGGGTGAATGTGGATTGAGAGAATATTCTGAAGTTAAAACTGTGACAATAAAGATCCCTCAGAAGAATTCCTAAAACGACGAAGGATGACATTGTGCGGAAGAGCACATGATACCACCCTCTCTGTTCCTTATGGAGACCAGCACTCAGGAATAAAAAGTGTTACACAATATATATTTAAGAAATTAATTTGCAACATATATACTGGGCACATAATTGCATACCTAATGCAAACCAACTCTGCATGTTTCCATAGAACTCTCCTGAGAATTGTTACATCTTTATAAAACTAATCATAACAAGAGATAAAATTGCTATTGGGCATCGTTAATAATGGTTCTAGCTATAAAACTGTTAAATGCACATGCATGCACACACACATTTATCTCTTCTTTAAATAAACAAAATAAGTCTTACTGCTTTCAGGTTGCCTTCTCAAACAGACCTGCCTTGTGCTGACAGTCTAATTTCAATCAGAGCTTTACAAACCAGATTTTACTCCAAATGCTAGAAAAGAACAACGTAAACCACTATCCTTGATGTTCTTAGAAAATAAGAGACTCTGAACTCCGAAAGTAATGAGCCAAAACCTGGTATATTGGCAACTTTCCAATTAGCATGCTCACATAAAGAGGTCAGACTGGGGAGGGAATTAAACCATTTTATGGGCAATGAAATCCAAATACTTATCAGTGAGATTTGGCTTTCATGACCCAGAGAGATTTGGTCTTCAAAGCTTATTTTCATAATTACTGTATGTCTTGTTATAAGCAAAAAATCTCCCTTACTTACAGGAACTTGCAAGGTTTTACCTGCCTTCCAAAAGAGCATGGCCAGACAGAGTGGGAGGGTGTTACGGAGAACAGGAACAGATCCCAAAGCTTCACAGAATATTTCAGCTTTCACTGCTTGCCTAGTTTTGTTGTTGTTGTTACTGTTGTTGTTTTCACCTTTTTTCTTTTTTCAAACAAGTACATGCACATGCAGACTCCATTTATTTGTCTGCTGTTAAACTGCCTGTGATTACACTGGGAATCGTTAAGTATTCACTCCAGCAGGAAGAACCCAGCAAAAGCCCTCCTGACAAGAAGTAAGCTCAACTTTATTTTCTTACTAAATGATGGCTTGCCATCCTCACCTTGCTTGTGAGTCTCAAGTGAGCTTACTGGCTGGTAATGACTTTTCATTTATATTGGTTCTTTTTTTGTCCCAGGACAAAAATACAAGCAAGTTCTTTTAGAACTGAGGTGTTTAAGACCTGTAACCTTATTTCCTGCTGCCTACAGAATCCCTTCCAACTTGTAACTAACAAACTAAACATCATCCTTTTCTTCTTCCTAGCTGCAGAGCTCACCGATTCCCCAGACTTTTTAAAAGAGGTTTCATTTTATGTTTTAACTTAGAATTAAGAAAATTTATTTTAAAAGTACAGTAAATCATCTACTCTGGGGTATAAGCCTCAGGTGTAACTAGCTTCAGAGTCTATACTACTAACGGTTGACAACTCCAGACCTGCTTGTCAAATCTTTTCTACATTGTTCTTAATTTCCTTTACTCTCTGAGGAATTCCTCTTAGATTTGAAGTTGTGTGTGTCCTTAAACATACTGCTGGATTAGGACAAGAGTATCCAGCGCTTCGTAGTGTGGTGGTCCTCAATATTTTGTATTTCTAACTCATGTCGAACTGTGTATGTGTTTTTAAAGCAATATGTATACATGATATTCAGAAATGACAGTACATTCACCGACGTGGAGATGAATCAAAATATTCCTGAGTTGTTAAATGCAAACGCCATAGACTTCTACTGTAGTGTATGCCAGAGTTAAGAAAAACAAAATACAGCAAGTAAGAGATTAGTTATCCTTTAAACTGCAATATAAAATGTGAAGAAAGGAGATTTTACTTCTTTTCTCCTATTTACTAAAAAAAGAAACTCCCTGTGCTAACAGCATTTACATCATGTACTCTTTTGTATTCTTTTTGTGTATTTTGTATGTCTGTGCTTTATTCCCAATACATTCAGGTAAATAATAGAGACTTACCATTTTTTTCAACCCTGTCACTGCAGCTCCATTTGATGTACATGGATTTGTGAAATCCTTTTTTAAATGTACCATCTGCATGTATCCAACAAAACATTTTTCCAGTCCCTGCAGCTTTTTGTTACAGTTTTTAATCATGTATATAGTTATATGTTATTAAAAGTAAAAGGATATTTTCTATGAAGTTTTTTCCATTAAAAAGGTTTAGAGAAAGACTTTAGACTGTGAGACTCCTTTATTGTTGACAGAGCTATAAAAATATTTAAAAAAATATTATCTTAGCAAAAGATCTGCTCTCACAGTAGCTTTATTTTCATTTGCAAAAGTGAATGAAGTAAAAGGCCAATTACATTTTCTGGAATATTATTGCAGCTGTATGAAAAACACTTGTGAATTGCAGATCTAGGTCATAGCCAAAGTTCATCCTCACCCTCATGGTCATAAAGTTTAGCTATTGGGGAAGGTCTGAAATCATCAAAACCAGTGGGGCACCCTTGCAAACTGCTGCATCACAGCTTGAACTTTGGATAATGTTTAAAAAAATCATGATGCCTGTTCTTTCTCCAGTAGATGAGTCACAGAGATGATTAAATTAACACTCAGATCTTTTATGGAGTGATATTCTACTTGTCTTTAATTTCAAAATGCTAAAACATTGGAAGAGGACAGATGGAATGTTATTTGACAGCCATTAAAATTTACATGGCCAGGTACTATAGGGTTCTCCCTCAAACAATGCCTTTATTCCAGGGTTACTTCCAATGCTCGGAGCAGCATTCCTCTTTTGAAATGCTGCCTTTTATCTAAAGTAACTACTCAGTTAATAAGGCCAAGCTACTACATTGTATGGCAAGCAATGGTTATACCTCAGTGTCACAGAATAATACTGTTGGTTTAATCAACACTCTACAGGCAATCCCAATAATAAAGTAACTTGACCAAAACAGATGGGATAAAGCAGAATAAAACTTAATAATAGGAGTGAAATTGCATTCTCAGAAAGGAGTACTGTTTCTGAAAGTCTGGGATATCAGGAATATATTAAGCAGAGTTTCATTTCTCTTTAACTAGTGGCATGGGCATGGCATGGAGTGGACAATTAGTACCTTCCCTATTCCCCATCTCTTTGACCTTTTTGCAACCTGTCTCACCACCCCAAGCAGTCACACAGGCACAAGCAATTGAGTGCTCTTCTGAAATCAAAATAAATGAAGGCTGTTCTGCAACCCATTGAAAACTAGGAGTCTTGTCATCTAATGAAGTGAGCCAAGTTCTGTTCACAGCAAATTAGAACTCTGTGGAGCCCCAGCCAGTGAAAGTAAACATATCCATAAATGTGTACACAGGTCTAGTAAAGGGAGGGTTTGGAAACAATTGTGCATTTCTGCTGTGAAAAAGATGTAAAAGAATGCCAAAAGAATTTCACGTCTTTGGCCCTCAAACAAAGCGACAGATACCGGTTCTACTTGAACAGCATTCACACATTTATCGATGCCCTGTTACAAAGCATGCTTTTTCTCTTCCTCTCCACAGAGGCCAGGATGGAAAAGCTTGCCTTGCACATGCAGAAGCCTTGTGTTACAGTGCCCTCCCATTTCTCAGTTCTGTGCTGGAATAAAGAGCACCCATAATAACAGTGAATTCAGGGCACCAATTTACCTACAGAGGAAGTCAAAGACAAGTAATACACTATACTTGTTACTTATGGCTCTCTGCATGGTCACACCTAGAGCTCTGCAGAGCTACATTTACAACCACCTTACATTTGCATCCATACATCTCCCTTTACCGCATGTTCAGTCCATCAACACAGGAAGTTATTTGTCTCCTAACAACTTCATACCACAATGACTGATATTCACAGTGCTGTATCTATCAGGAGGCAGCAAAAGCCTCTGTGGCTATTAGATGCCATCAGCATTCCCAACCCGTTCAAACAGACTTCTCTCAGCACATTAGACTACAGCTGAATAAAACGCATCTTTCTTCCTTGTCCTCATTAAGCACATAGTTGAGTAAGTCTTTCTGTATTTTCACTGTATCTTCTGTGTCCACTGGCAGTGCACAGAAATGTCCCAGTTTGAGGACAAGGTATGAGGGAGAGAACCATGTGTGGCTCTGCCAGGAACTTCTGAAGCAAAGTGGGGGACTTTAGCATGAAGTTGGGTCATTTATAAGGATAGATGGTATAAATTCATGTGACCAAAGTGTGGCTAGAATATGCTACTCCTGTGTCTTGGCGTCCCACTTTCCTCTTTCACATAGCACAAAGTGAAGTGCTGGGATGCTGGTTTCAATAAGCACTTGCTTAATTTTTCTCAGAGGACCGGAACTGACAGGCTGGAAATCAAGGTTAACACAAGTAACGGATTATTACATCTGGCTGTTGTGTAAGTTCAGTCGTTTTAGTGGGGAAGAGCCAGTTAAGCTGTCTGTGCAGCCACAGATGCTGCACTGGGGTGGTGCTCAGCACCACATGCTTGGTTAGGTGACATTGAGGCCTAGGGGCTGCACACACACACCTGAGAATCTGTCCCAAAGGCAGTGAGCAGAGGCGGCACAAGGGTAACTTGCCTCTTGGTACACTGGGGTAAGTCACCACAGCTGCTGCATACCCTTACTTAGCCTACTGGGAGAGGGGGAGAAAAAGCACATCTACATGCCCTGGTTCATAAGAATAGTTAATTCTAAAACAGTTCAGCCAGCTGAGTTTCAATCCTGAACCCCAGGAGGAGTCAACCTCATCCCTCTAGCACAGGTACTCTAGAGCCCAGTTATGCGGTAAAGACCACAACTATTTTTTTTCTGATATCAACAACTAATACCACTGAAGCCACTACTGAAAAGATGGACTGCACCCTCCACCCACTGCTTCCCTATGGTGAGCATTTGCACTGTTACTTTTCATGGGTTAATAGGATGAGTTTCATCCAACAGCAGAGCCTGTCCCATACTGTGCACAGCACATATTTTTTTGGCCGTGCCAGGAAGCACTCCAGGGAACATTCTTTCACCCAATTTCAGGTGACATTTATAAACACATTATGGAGGGCCCTAGCCATCAGCTGTAATGCCCCAAAGTCTCCAACATTCAGGAGGGCTGGGAAATCTGCCAGGACAATTTGCCTTAAGGATCAATGAAATCTGCATTATTGATATGTTCCTCAGTGCACTACTGTAAACATTCCTTGTACTGTCATTTAATCCTGGTATCTAATATAAAATCCTGCAATTCCAGACTGGTTTTGAGGTGGTTTTGTCTGCCTGGAGTCTCTTGATGAGACCTGCTAAATAAACCTGGATTGTGCAACCACAACAGGAATAGACTGTAAGAAAAGCTCCAGCTGCAGAGGTTGCCAAGGAGGCTGTGCACGCAGCAGGCTGAAGGAACCCAAAAGGGTGCTTGTGAAATGTTTGTGCTGCTGGCAGGCAGCACATTGCCAGGACAGATCACACATCATGCATTTGCACATCAAATGAAGCTGCACTGGTCTGAGAGCATGGGAAAGGCCTGTCTTGAACGGCATGTGTCCTGCTTCCTAAACATGTATATTTTACACTTTACACTTGGTTATTGGCCAGATTGAAAGTACCGCAAGTTCCCCAAAGCTTGTCGTTTTCCCTTTGAAGTAGAACTGTTTGGATAATGTTTCCTTTGGCAATTTATCTATGTAACAAAGCAGGAACTTAGCTACACTGCCCTCTCAACAATCCACCACTAGCTTTGTCAAAGCATTCATGCATTTGCGTATAGGCACTCACACACTATTTGACCATTTTTCGTGACCTTGCTTAGCCCCTCTCCTTCTCCCTTATGGTTCCTCATGATGGGGTTGGTGTAACTTGTGCTAATATTAACTCGCTTCATTTTGGGTTTTTGCTCTGTGTTCGCCTGGCTGAGTCCCCATTTCCTACAGCAGCTTAATTAGCAGACATTTGTGTGCGGGTCACTCCTGCTGCTGACCAAAAAGAAAATATGTTTGCACTGCTGCCCCTGGCAAAGGGGTTCAAATTCATGGTCCACTTGTTTTCTCAAACTCTCCTGGGACCACAAGATAGGACAGAGCAGGATCTCTCGTGAAGATTCTGCTGTTTCTGCTTTGGTTCAAAACCTCTCCTATAGCCTTTAGCACTTGACCCAATCTCAAAGCAGAGTCAGTGCCTGGCAAGAGAGGCTTCGTTTTAGTTTTTAATTTTGAACTTCACAAACACTCAGGCTTCTCAGAAGGATGCTGAATGGAAAGGTACTTTTTGTTTCAACCTGCAGATTAGTGCTGGCAGCTAAAGCACTCCCCTTGCATCTGATGGTCCTGCCACTGGTCAGAACTCCCAGCTCATTCATACACCATGAGAGTGAGGCACTCACTCAGAGCTGGGTAGTGAGATCCCCCACTCCCAGACCAAACAGACAGCCTTTATTCAAATCCAGCTTTCCGCAAAGTCCAGCAAAGTCAACTGCCTTATTCTTCCAGCATCACATGCGTTCTCTCTTTTAAATACAACCTGGCTGTTAAATTAAGGAGAAAAATATATTGTGTCCAAATAATGGAGAAAAAAATGGGCATCCACAGAGCCACCAGCCTGTGGCTCCTGAATAGCCTGGAGCTCCCGAGCAGCAAAGCTTCCCCACTACAATGCTGCATTGCACCAGGATTGCCTTATCACAGGGGCTGCCATGTCTGATGTGAGGGAGGAGGCAAGTCTAGTGAGGCTGCTGAGAGCACTATGCCCCTCTGTCCTGGCATGAAACTAAACTGGAGCAATGGACTCTTTTCTGAGAATCTCTCCCGTGTTTCACCACTGTGAATATTGCACACCTTAAGATACAGGAAGCCATTGCCAGAGAGCAATGCCTCTGATCACATCAATATATACAGAACCACCTACTCCTATAACTGAAACTGCAGCAAGCCCCACAGCAATTCCTGCTCCAGCAGTCTTTTCCTTACCATATTTGCCTTCCAAGAACAATTTGCCAGATATTTATGGGAAAAAAATGCCCAGGAAATGCCACTGGTACAACAGACTTTTACAAGTTTCCTTAGGGAATGTAGAACATCTGACCCTCTCCATGATTCCCATTAGATTCCCTTTTGTGAACTTTTCTGATGCCACCACTTCAGATGGCTCTAGCTGCCCTTCAGAAGAACCCAGAAAGATGTGCTCATCTCCTGCCCCTGTAGTGACTTTATAGGCAGGGCTCTGGCTCTGTTTTAAGTTAATTTCATATTCCATTATAGCAAACATAAAAAATACGATGACAAAATCACCACGGATACTGTTTCTCAGTGCTTCAAGTCACCTTGCAGCTCTTTCCTATGAAAACACCAAACCTGTTTCCTTCCCCCTAGTGAACGGTGCCTGTATTATAGAATGGCTGATGCAAAGCTCTGCTAAAAGACAGGGTTGCTGGTTGATTTCTATTTTAAAAACACACAGAACATCCTGATCTCTTTCTCAGGGTTTTGGCAAAGAAGCTCTTTTAACTAACTGTGTTCTTAGGTAGAACAGCAACAAATGGCTCAATGATTTGTTTTTACAATGTCCACTCTGGGAAGACTAATTACCAGCTAGCCTTCTAGTGGGCTGTTTCAAACATTTGGGGCCCCATTCTTTTTTCAGGCAAAATTCATACTATGGACTGCAGAATCTGCCTGGGTGGGGGCATTTTGCTGCAAGTTTCTTAAAGCTTTAGGATTATGGGCTGGCCAAGAAATTGCACAATGCTTCCAGTATTTTAAAAATCAAGCAGGGGAAAAAAAAACATGCTTTGCTCTGTATTTGTCTCTTTGGCCTAGTAATATTGTCACCAAACCAAAGTCATTGCAAATGCTGATCTCAGCTGTTTTGTACGCAACACTCAGAAGAACAAAGGTAGATTTCATGTACTAGTTGTGAAAGCTGTGGTCAGCAGCAACAACTACATTGCACAGAGAAGGGCAATGCATTATGCCACCACTAGATTCTGCCTGACAAAGGAAAACAAACTGATAGGCTTCTTCCAATTTGTCTTCTTTTTATACAAAGTTTTGGGACAATGAAGTTTTCTTCCTCATTATTCTCCCTAGTGGAGTAAATGGTGCCTCCCTAAAGGTCCTGGCTGAGGCAAAGCACCAAGTGTTTAACTTCACTGTGTGTAACAGTCTCTGCTAGCATTTTCCAGCTTTGCCATTAAATGCTGGGCAGGCCAGGCAGTAGCTCCTCATTAGACTTCGTTCCTGCTGATTTAAACTGTAGAGCCAAGGCAGCAAACACAACTGACTTTCTGGACTTGGTCACAACACCTAATGTTCAGTAAGTCAATATTAGTGTCATCTGCACCAGTCTATCTTAACTGGCTCAAGTTGCCTTTTTTCCAATTATAGATCATAGAATCATAGGATGGCTAGAGTTAGGAGGGACCTTAAAAATCATCAAGTTCCAACCCCGCTGCCATGGGCAGGGACACCTCCCCCTAGAGCAGGTTGCTCAAAGCACCACCCAGCCTGGGCATTAAACAATTCCAGGAATAGGGAATCCACAATTTCTCTGGGCAACCTGTTCCAGTGCCTCACCACCCTCACAGGAGAGAATTTCTTTCAAGTATCTAATCTAAATCTCTCCTCTTCCAATTTAAAGCCATTAGCCCTAGTCCTGTCACTACACTGCCTGACAAAGAGTCCCTCTCCAGCTCTCCGGTAGGCTCCTTTCAGGTATTCCAGTCCAGGCTGCTCTAAGGTCTCCCCGGAGCCTTCTCTTCTCCAGGCTGAACAACCCCAGCTCTCTCAGCCTGTCTTCACAGGAGAGGTGTTCCATCCCCCTGATCATCTTCATGGCCCTTCGCTGGACCCGTTCCAACAGTTCCGTGTCCCTTCTATGTTGAGGACTCTGGAGCTGGACACAGTACTCCAGGTGGGATCTCATGAGAGCAGAATAGTGGGGTAGAATCACCTCCTGTGACCTGCTGGCTACACTTCTCTAGATATCAACTTTTACAGCAAATAACTTTATAATCTATTTTTATCAGGAAATTAAACAGCAGCAAAGGTACTATAGGTTCAGAATTCACTGATCAAAAATGTTTTATAGCCTTTAAGATAAAAAATAAATAGTCACAAAGATATGCTAGGTTCCTATCCATAGTCAAAGTTTTCCCTACTTTGAATGTTATTATAGCTCTGGAACATATGCTTGCTTACTTTAGCTTGAGTCACAAACTATCTCCCATTGCAATCACAGGCAAATT
Organism: Jacana jacana; assembly: GCA_013400555.1. NCBI lineage: Eukaryota > Metazoa > Chordata > Aves > Charadriiformes > Jacanidae > Jacana > Jacana jacana. The sequence continues at coordinate 14,363 of VZTM01038054.1, forward strand.
AGTATCTGAGCAACTGCAGACACTGCTGAGCAGAGAGAAAAACTGATAAACTAGGATGAAATTTATGGAAGGAAAGTGGTAGTACAAGTGGGTGTCTTAACTGCGCTTTCACTTCCTCTTTCCCCCCCAGTCCTTAGCACACCTCATACAGCCTCATGCCTCACTCCCAGACATGCACTTGCTCACGTCTCCTGCAACGCTCCTCTCCTACAACCTGCTGCAACTTTTCTTAATGCAACAAGTGGCATTGTTTTAGAAATCTAAATTGAAAGGTTCCTTTGCATGTAAGAAATCAAGCTACACAAATCTCACCCAATATTCAGAATTTCCAGGATCCATATAGAATCCAAACCCATGAATTTGCTTCAGCTGCTAATTTGCATCAGGGATGTTCAAGAAGTTCAGACCTGGAAGTAAACTTGTCCTTTCTTCATGAGACTGCAGATATGGACACTTCCTATGGAACATATTCACAACACAAATAGGCTTTAGGGTGGTCTACAAACAAAAGTTACAAGGTAAGCATCTATTTTGAAACTGTTCTAATAAAACAAAGTTCATTCAGCTGCAATGGCCTACAGGGCCAACAATATTTGTTTTCTTTTGCATCATCTTTGTTCATCCTCCTTCATGGCACAAGAAAAGGAAAAGGTGTTAATTGATCACATGATCACTTGTATGCAGTTGATCAAAACCATGGTCCCACTGTCCCCTACAAACATCACAGACTTGGTCTAGGCCTTGGAAGTTTTAAAAGTAAAATGGCAATCCAGGAAAAAAAACTTATTACCATTTTACTGGCAAGGAGCTGATCGAGAGAGACAAATGCAGCAACTCATCCCACAATTACAGAATAAAATCTGAAGCAAAGGCTAGGACCAAGTACAGATGTGAGTCCCATCACAGTGTCTTACTTGATACTGGCTTTTTCCTGAGCCATGTTTCTTGCATATAAACACTGTAATTATACTATTGCAAAGGATAAATTAAAACATGCAAATACATACAAGGAGAACTGATGAGACTCTTACAGAAGAATTCTGTCTGAAGATCTAGGAGTAGAATGGAAATACTTTCAATTCTGACAAACTGAGCTGGGGAAAGCCCTTGAAATTCTTTGGAATGAATGATCTTTTAACCCCTTAGGTTGGGAGGTTTGATTTTTCTTATTACAAATTGCCACACCAGCCCTTCGTTTCTACACACTTAGATTTGGTACAGGATCTCTCAGCTAATAAATAATACCATCAACTTTCCACACTTTGCGTTTCCATAGGCAGATGAGCTTTTTCAGCACTTGTATCAGTTTACTGTGGTTTTGATGTGTTGCTTCCTGTATCTCCACAGCCAAGTGGCAAGCTCCATATGTAGATATGCCTGTTATTTATTTATTTGTTTGTTTATTTATGCACATTCAGGCTGCCATTTTTCCATTTGGATGCATACAGCTCAATCCCTTACATTTCCTTTTTCTCCCCATTCCTGCACTTGCTCCCCACAGCAGGAGGTAAGCTGCAGAGCACCCAAGCACTGTTCATCCCTGCTAAGTTCACTGGCAACAGACAGTGCTCAGCACCTCTGAAAACCTAGAGTATATGGGTATTTAGGTATCTGTGATGCTTTTAACTCAAAAAAGAAATAGGCAGCAGTTTGTGGCTGGCTGGGCTTAACATCAATTTGTAGTTGCCTGACTAAAAAAATAGAGTCTAGAGATGGACCACTACGTGAAAATTCTAAGAGGTCCAGCCAGCACAAGCAGTGCTGCATGGGTTAGAGCTCTAAGTTGAGATGAACTGTTCTCTAGACTCTTTTGAGTCTGTTGACTTGATAGACCTCTTAGAACAGCAATAGATTAGACACACAGAGCAGGTGTCAGCATCTCCAGCATAGACATATCAACTTCCTAATTTAGGAACCTTATTTGAAAATTATGCCTTTACTGAGATTAATTCAAATTATGTTTAATGCTTTATTTCTTAAACTCAAAACTACTGATGATATGATGGCAAATCTACCTAACTACATATGTAACTTGCTGGATTACCCTCAGAGAATCCTGATTAGAGCCTCTTAGCTTGTTAAATCCTGAGGATTCAAAGCTCAAGGTGCCAACATAAAACCATACTGTAACACACCATAACAATGCCTTGAGAATGTCAAAATTATTAAAAAAAATTTAAAAATCATGCTTTTAAATAAAAGAGAGGTATAATTTTAGAAAACATATATAGAGAGAAAACAATCAGAAACAGTAATTCATATCAAGTTCTTGATAATCACTATCCTGAACGCCAATGATTTTGTAAACTGGTCAGATAATTAATGATGATACATTTTTCCCAAACTCTTGTCACTTATTCTTTTGGTTCCTTATTCACCTAAGCACTTGCATAGTGTGATTTATGCCAGCCTGTATGTTATTTTCCTCTGCTCTTTTAGTACTAGTCTCAGTACTCTTTTTTTGCTGTCTAATACTGAACAAACTGCATACAGTCACATTGGCTACTTGCTCTTAGCTCCTGGTGTCTTCTTTTTACAGCGCAATACAGTGTAATACTCTCCTAGAAGGTACCAGGTATAACAGACAATTCGGCTGCCTTCACAAGTACAATAATATCCTAGAGCAAGTGCAACCAAGTGGTGCAATGCAAGCTGCACTCTTCCCAAGGGTGGAGAGCATCCCCCAGCCAGACTCTCAACTTGTTTCTTCCCAAAGAGAACAACTTGCGAGGTGACTTCTGAATCCTTCCTTCCCATGAGATGGCCACAGTCCACTCCACCCAGCAGAGTTAAGGGAAAAGACCATTAACCTCTGAACTATCTTTGCCCATGTACAGGGTACATGAACTAGCAAACAGCAATACATAACACTAGTTAATTGCAGCTTCACTTGCAAGGATTCAAAGATTCTCCCAAATAATCTGAAAAGATACATCACTGGTACTGAATTCTTGTGACTTTAGTTAGAAGCTTAAATTAGATGGTAACACATCAATGTATAAGTCGTGTAAAATTTCCAAATGCACAAGCCTCAATTATTTTCTCTATGTTTCAACAACAGTTGCTAGTGAGTCCCATCTAAATACATCATTCAGAAATTGGTTTAAGTAGAAGAAAAACACCATCTAAATAGATTAGAACTTTTTTTTTTTTTTTGCTTTTTAAAGCACTGTGGAAATAGAGAATACTAGAATATATTAATTAGTGTAACAAAGGATTTGACAGGATTAGTACTTTTAGTACCTTAAGAATTCTTTCATTATTAATCAGATTTTTTTATATGACCATAATTGCACAACCATCTGATACACGCATTTGCTGTTCTGATGTATATAAACAGTATTTTAAAAATTATTATTTTCTTTATGCAGCCAAAATATTGATCTCTGAGTTGGCCCCTAACTGGATTTGGACTTTTAGCAGTTTTTCAAAATAGAATTATACAAATAGAAGTTAATTTGCATTACAAATATGTAACTAGACATGAGCAGAAAAGCATTTAAAAGAAGGCATACGAGTCAAATGCATTAAGAAATAGTTTGAAGTTTTGCAGAATGATGAACATCTCTGAAATCTCATCAAGGCTTAATATCCAAGGACACCTCTTTTCTTGTTCATTCCCCTGCTTCATCCCCATTCTGGATCTGTTTCATAGTTCAGTGCACCAGATAATTTTTTCTTGTCATGATTGTCTCAGCCCAGCTGACTCTGGTTAGAAATCTCTTCTTGTGGCAGCCCAAAGAGTGGTGATAAGCAACCAGACTTCTTAGAGGCCAGACCAATGTTCTTTCTGATCTTTTCAGACACTACTTGCTCATAACATAGAACAAAACACTTTAATGCCAGCCTTTTGCAATTAAATCAAGATTCTTACCCAACAGCCTAAAGGACCTCAAAACCCTTATCATCTTTTGCCTTAAATGCATATGCACAAATTTAAAAAAAAAATAAAAAAAAAAATTCCAAAGCAGAATACATCGCTGCACATAGAAATAGGGAGGAGAATACACACAGAGCAGATGCTAGTTATCCTCTACTACCGGAAGGTTCTCAGACTGCACATGGTCTGGAATAGTCTGCAGGGAGACTTTTATACCACCTACAAAACATCTCTGCTGTGAGATTTTCTAGCATCTTTCAATGAGATAAACAGCTTCTGCAGTGTTATAAAAGGCCATCGTGGGGGCAACTTGGGCTGGATTGGACTGAAATTGGGCAGCTACCATACACAATAAAAATAACAAGTTTTCTTGCACAGTGTAATGTGACCTACTTAAAATTTAGTCTTAATACCCATGGCATTCCATTGCACCTATAGGAAATATGAAGCAAAGGTCAGACCTTCCAGTAGGTGACATCCGCTGTCCCAATGATGTGTTTCATAACAAATAAGGGCATAACACTAAAGAAAATATGTAACTTTGGTAAAGAAAATTTTAAAAAAAAACAACAACAAAAAAAACAAACCAAAACATGGGAGGCAGCAAAGACAAGAAAAGGCATCAAATTTTTTTGAGCAGGACAGAACAAATGTTTGACTGAAAAGCTTCAGGTCCAGCTGGGAGAAGGCCAAGAGTAATTTAACCTTTGGTCAAATGGTTGGGAGTTAGCTAGTTTCCTTTTTCCTCTTACATCACTCCCAGAGATTTCGACAAAAATAATACAGCCCCGATTACATGACATTACAGGCTCTCACAATGCACCAGGGAGGACAGTGTTGAAACCCCTTGGAGACAAATTAATCCTAGTAAAGCAACAGCTGTAAGATTGCTATAAACAGGGAAAACAACTACAATGTTTGCATCATGTACTTATATTATTTTAATATAACTTATTAAGGGGATTAGATTATCATATTTTTTAACAAGTCTGACAGCCTTGTATCATCATGAAAATATCAGTTGCCTGGTTGCGTGCAGTTGCTCTTAAGACATTTACCCACTCAGTACATTCTTTTAAAATGCTAAAGCAGACCCAGGTATAAGGTGATTTATCTTGCTTTCAGAAAATGTATGCAGTCAGAGAAGACATGATCTACAGAGGTTTTTTTAAATATGTTGAAATGAATCACCACTTCTGTCACCATCTGCCTTGGGCAGCCCCTGTGACTGCTCAGGTGTCAAGCACCTGCTCAGCCTGCCTGCTCTGCTGACTCCCTGCATCCTGGTACATCATTCCAGGGACCTCCCTGAGGAACCTCCAGGGGCCTCGCACAGAAACCTTCAGCTTTTGCACTTTAAAAAAACCCAATTCCCTAGCTGGAGAAAACACAACTCTCCTGTCCCCGGCTTTCCAGTTCCTCTATATACATACCCCTTCTGTAGTACTCTTACCAATGCTGACGTGGTATCAAACATGTGCTCTTCTCCTCTGCAATAAAACCACTCTGGTTGTAGCCCACATGCTTATTTCAGAAAAATTCCAGTTTCAGCCCCCACTCTGTAACTGCTCCCATGCTCACCCTATGAATCCCTGGCTTTGTCCAGGCTCATGTGCTGCCAGCAAGCCTAGGGCAAAGCTCCCTCATCGGTGCCCAGCCTGGTGGAGGCCCTGCTCTGCCATGGTGGAGCCACATAGTCTCCAGGCATACTAATGGAGACCTCCGGAGAGCAGCTAAGTGGCATTTCAGCTGGGCCAGGTTACAAAGGATGGGCTTTACCCTTGCCACGTTCCTCACCAACCCACACCTCCTGCTTCCAGAGCACTGCACTGAGCCCCTGGTGTGAGCCCCACCCACCAAGATAATGGCACTGGGCAGGCATGACACTTCCAGCACAGGAAAGATGAGGGATGGGTGAAAGGCAGGTTTACCTGGGCTGGTTCTGGACACAGGGTGAAGAGTAGCACTCAGTGGGCAACCTAGCCAGGCACTGTCTCCAGCCACACTGCCGATGAGCTGGGACAGCACTGCCTGCAAACTGGCCAGCACAGCCATCATTGCCACAGGGCACCCCAGAGCCTGTCTGAGCCAGGCCAGCCCCTTCCCACTGCCCACAGAGGGGGGAGCCCTGCAGGGAGGTGGGAACATTCTGGAAACTTCTGAGCACCTCGCAGTCACAGCCTCATCACAACCACACCAAGAACTGTTCCCTGTCCTTGCACCCCCACCATGGCGACAGAAATCCCTGGCATGGCCCAGCCCTCCTGGTGCTGCTTCTCTCAGGGTCTGGCACCAGCAGCACAGCAGCTCTCACCTGAGTTGCTCAACGGTGCCCGTGCAGGAAAGACTTCAACAAAATACAGTTCTATCTTGTGATAAAACAGCAAAAACTACCCCCCAAAGTTTATAGCAGCCAGTAGAAAGCTGTGCAGAAAGCAAGAAGTGGAGACCTCTACATGTGCTAGAAGGAGAGAGGGAGATGATTTTTTTGCAAACTGAGAAAATATGGTCATATGGAGGAGTATTTTTAGGTGCTTTGTGTTGCTGCTTTGAGAACAGGCGCTGGTTGGGTTTTATTTTCCCTTACTTGGTTTGGATTGCATATCTGCTTTCCAGTTTGGAGGAGTAAAGAGAGATGTTCATGGTAACTGTGAAATATGACAATACATTCATTTTTAAGAACTTTTTATGTGATGAACTTTTTTTTATATAATGAGCTTAACTTTATCAGATTAAATTTAATTTGGGATTGCAATTTTTCATGCTTCATTTAATATATTGCAGCTAACACTGTTATAACTATAACAAATAGTATATAATACCACAACTATTGCTGTGAAATTTAGTGCATATTGCAACTTACAAATTTCATGAAAGGCATAAAGCAGTTTCATGAAAATTTGGATTGCTTTTGAATAAACACCATTTTTTACTTAAAATCATTCAGGTGAGACAAGATATGACTGGATATACTGTTACCCATATGTGTTTATCCATTTCATATACTTTGTGAAAACATATGGATTTCTTGACAGATTTTAGGAATACATTGCAGGAACCATTCCTTGATAAATGCTGTACCATCACATTGTAGGTAATCCACAGAGGTCTGAAAATGTAAAACTCCTTAGGGGTTTAAAAACCATACAGAAATCTTAACATAATATAATAAAATGTGCAAAGTTGAGAACAAGTAATTAATAAAACCAGTGAAAATTTGCACGCTATGCTGAAAGCTCAACACTACCCACAGAGTTAAAACCTGTGAATGCATTCGCCTCTTCGCTCCAGGTTTGGGCTGGGCTGCTGCCCATGGGAGGGCTGCCACATTGTGCCCGAGGCCAGAGTTTTCCACTGATAGCTCAGGCTCATTCTGAACCCTGCAGCCTCCTATATTCCTCTGCTGTGCTGGAGGGGCAGAGAACACTGCGCTCACACTACTCAAGATGAGTCTGGCTCTCTTTGTCGAGAGGATGAAGAGGACCAAAAGACTATACCTGTTGCTGTGCAATTCCCATTCACACTGTTCAGGGTGCTGGTGTACCATGGAATCAGAAAGATGGAGGGTGCTTCCAGGCCACATACTCAGACGCATGTGTAGTGAACATGCAGGTCTCCACTGTGACTTGCTGGGAACAAGGCTCTGGCAGTCAGGTGCTGCCCAGGGGCCATCGCTGTGGTCTGAAAAGTAGGGCCCTCCTATATTTAGTGAGAACAAGACAGTGAGCCTGTTGGGGGGACATGTTGTTTACAGGAGGTCAGATAAGCAATTATATGTGTTCTTGTGGGGAACATAGCTGTCACTTCTTAGGAGATGCAAAGTATGTCTCAAAGACAAGGGTCTCCACTGCTATGCAAGGTATGCTTTGATGTTATTCCTCTGAACGATCTTTCAAGATCTACTGAATTGGAAAGGCATCTCTACATATGGTGGAAGAAACAATAAGATCTATCAAGTAACAAGGCCATAATAGAGCGCTCCCTTTGAAATGGAACTGGTTTGCACGTATGCAAAGATACACAAGTCTTCAGGGAAATAAACAAGGTTTTACAAGGATCATTCCAAACCTAGACAGGAAGAACACTCTTTCTTCATGGATACCTTATTAACTCTAAGTATTGTCATTTCTTTTCTAAAGAAAGTTTAGAATCTATTTAAAGTGTCCAGTCTGTGCCAGCAAAAATTTAAAAAGATCAAAATAATCTAAATACAATAGTATTATATTCTCCTTATTTGCTATGAGCAATACTATAGAATATGCACATAGGAACTACACGTATGGCTTGCAGAGTTAAGCTGACTTTTTAGTCCTGTACTATAAGAGCTGTAATCTCAAGCAAACACTACGTAAAATAGACAAGCTCATTTAAATGTGGCTGACAATGCAACCATTACAGCATTTTTGGCCTGAAACTGACCCTACTACTGTGCTACTGTGATCTTGGCTACCCATCAGTATCTGAAGAAGTAAGTACCATTTGATCAGCTTTGCTCTAGAACGGCAAATAAAGAGAATGGCCTGGTCAGATGAAGGAATAAGGTAAAGAAATGCAGAATAGTAGCAAGGAGAGTGGTAAACTAACTCACAGCAAAACAGGCAGTCTATGTGAATGTGAACCCGAATTAACAACGCTCCAAAAATTCACTCTTTTCAAACAAGACACTAGAAACACACACTGTCCCACCCATTAGCATGAAAACTAATTACTTGGAAAAACAGGGATCAGTAACCTATGGCAGTCGTGGCCAAAAAAAGCTAGCACACGGATTGAGTCTGAATAGCACGTAGGAAAGCTAGTATGTGGCTAAGAGCTCAGTTACAGAAGCTGAAGAGAGGTATTCATAGGAAGTAGCAGCTTCCATTCAGTTCAGCTCTGGAGTCACCAAACCACCCATTAGCTGGACTGTCTAGAAAACAATAGGAGCTGGAAGTGCTGCCTTGCCAGAAGAAAGGTGTTGCAATTAGCTCTAGTCTACTTATATACTTTCCCTCCAGCTTTAGAAAGAAATATCCAGTTTGGCACTGGACACCAAAATAGGGTACTGGCCACTCATAAAATGTTGCTGACTCTAGCAATATAACACATTGCTAAGCCACTTCTTCAACCTAATGGAGTAATTTTGGCACAGCTGCATGTTAAAAATATTAAGACCATACTTTTCTAGTAATTGCATGAAGAAACTCTTAGCGCTATTTAGAGGATAACCTGGTAAAGGGAAACTAATTAACATAGTCAATTTAGAGGAGCAATGAGATTAGAGTTTGTGGCACTGTTATATTTCTGCTTTATTAATGATTACAATATGGAAAAAAATTCCTTCCTGGGACTGAATAGTGAAGATCTGATGAGAGAAGGAAGGGGGAGATAGCTGAGGTTGCTCTCCTGACTGCAGTAACAGCCTTGTGTCTGATCCTGCTTTTAATAGAACATCCTAAAAAAATAAAAATAACGACTTATAAAAGTCAGTATGCAGCCTCACTGCATATAAATGCAGACACATGTATACATGCATATTATTAAAAAAGATATATTTTTACTTAACCTCTGAATATAAGAGCCATGCTGGTAGGCAGACTTCTCAAATGTCTTCCATTTCATGGTACACTTTTATGGTGGGAAGTTATTGACATCAGAAAGGAAGAATAATGAAACTGAGGTCACAGAGTTATTTACACTGGCGGGTGGATCCCACAGCATTCCTGTATGATTCGATTGTTTTGATGACCCTCGTTTTGGGATTCTGTCACACATTACATCTGATATTTGGATCTTGGTAAGTTGAAAGGGACACAGAGAGGTTTGTTTGGTTACTGTTACCAGTGAGTTAACACAAGGTTTAAAAGCCTGTCCCTATTCAAGCCAATGGCACAATTCCCAATGACTTGAGGAAGTTTCCAAAATTCCTGCCCCAAAGTGCTAACAAGCTAAACAGAAGAAGGAGCCCTGTAGATACCAAGCTGAGCCAGGGAGCAAGGAACACCCACAGAAATCTGGTGAAATTCTTGACGGGGGAAGGAGAACGAATAGTTACCAGTATGCAAGTTCCTTTAAAAGGCAAGCTTTATTTTTAATTTTGTTGTTGAAAAGGAAATTTGGGAATTAGTGCCTTAAAGACTTTTGTGTAGAGTTGGGAACCAACAGTCTACTGTTACATAAACCATTAAAAAAATAGAGCACAAAAAGCTGTGCTTAAATCATAAACAGAAATCTCATAAACGCCCCAGTCCTGAGATGAGCCTTCCCTCTGTTTTCAGACCACTACTGTAAAGCTGTTAACCTTCACAGATACTGTACCAGAAGGGATTAAAAACACAGGCCACAGTGGTTGGAAAAAACAGACTAGTGACACATTAGCAACAAGGACGTGTAAGTACGGCTGTGAATAACAGGGCTCTGATCCTGGTGGAGAAGCTAAGGGCTTCATTACATTTAATTACTTCCGGCTTTAAATCAAGGCCTGCTTCAAAATGAGGGTGGCTTCTAATAAACTAAATTACTTTCCCCTCAAGCTTGTATGGAAAAGTACAGTACCAAAGGAAGACAGCTTCTGTTAAAAGCAGTATGCCAAAGGTGCTGCTGCCAATCTAGAGATGGTTTGTAACTGGGAGCAGCTCATAAATGAAGTTTTATATTGTATCTGTCTTTAATACTTCATAAGGGAGAAACCTTTCCATTTGGCTCAGTTCCTTTCTGTCTGTTTCTTTTTGGTGCTCATTGTGCCACTCTGAACTTCTATATAATAACCTTTCCTAATGCAGAAGTCAATTCTTTTTCCTGTGGGTCTGCCCCCTCACAGGGTGGGTATAGGGAGTGACGGTATGATACTCAGCAACACCAGCCTTCCCAGAAACAAAGTGTACTCTGAGATGTGGGCAGGTTTGGATAACTGTGTGTTTGAGCATAGACTTCAAACATAAACACATTAAGTGATAGAAGAAACCCTCTCCCACAAAGGTCACACCACTTATATCCTGGACCTGCCTGTATGACAGGCCCAATTAGTGCTGATTAAAAAAGCAGCAAGAAGCAAAACACCAGCAATAACCCTCAATAAAATAATCTGCTGTGGAACACACCAGATTCCTAGTGGACAAGCTGAAATGAAAATGAGGGGTAGCTTACTCAAATCAAACCAAATACGAACTGAACAAGAATTTACTCAAATCTTCTGACAGGTTTTTTTAATCCCTGTTGTGTTTCTGGCTCTCACTCATATTCAGCATCTGCTCTCTATCCTTGATCACTGTCCGAATATTTGTTCCATGCACTTAATTTCATTCTCTTTCATTTTACAGCCTGCACGCTTCATTTGTTCATTCTTTGATTTGTCCTCACATTTTCTCAGCTTTTCATCTCTCTCTGCTTCTTTTTTCCTGTCTCCTGTCTTTATTGTCTCTTTCTTTCTCTTTTTTTTGCCTAAGCCCTAATTTTCCCTTCCCTATTTCCCTGTTGCCTTCCTGTCACCATTTGTTTTCTATCACCCTGCTTTTCTTCTGGCTGATGTTGGAAATATTTCAGGAATTTCTAATTCACAGTGCCATGAGAACTGTTATCTTCGCATTTTCACTGGTGAAAGTGCTCTCGCACGGTGAGGACGATGACGGAGCAAGCCTGGGACAGAGAGGCTTCAGATGGACTCTTCCCTGAGCCCGCTTTGCCTCCGGAGTGGTACGCTCCAGTGTGGAATGTGTGAGAGGAAACTAGGTCCATGGGGAGTGTGCGGGCTGGGGGCAGGGAATGTGTATTGAGAAACCTCAAATTCCTCACAACAGAAATGAGTACAGGAGAAACTGAAATAGGAGAGAAAAGCAGGATGAGGGACCAGCTGGAGAAGGGTGGGGGGGAGAGCAGGAAAAAAAATACACCCACCAACACCACACCCTAGCCTTCAAGTTTTTCTTCCATGCAGGTGCAGATGAGCAGCAGTACCAGCCCCTGCTAATATTCACTTGCTCTGAGCAGTAATACTGAGGAAGCCTGAGACCTCAATCTTTTTCTTTCCCTGAGCAGGGTTAGGAGGTCACCTTTAAAATAACAACTGCAAATGAAAGGCAATTAAAGGAATAAAAAATGATCAGTGGCCAAAAAAGCCAGCCAATACATGGACTGCTGTTGACTTGTCATTGTAGTATGACAATATGCCAACTCAAAGTCACCACAGAGAGAAAAATAAATAATTGGGTAAGTGACTGTATTCCAGTATCTAGAGATGCCTCGGGAAAAGACCATCAAAGGTTAAACCACCTACTTTGTTATTGCTTCTGCTGCTCCTGCTATTGTTATTTGTATTCTGGTATCACCAAGAGGCCTCAACCAAGATCAAAACGGTTGTGTTAGGTACAAGATAAATATGCTCAGGAAGAGAAAGTTCCTGTTCTAAAAACTTAAAGCTTAATGGATAAGATGAGCAAGAAGTTGAGGAAAAACAGAGATAAAGCAAAGTGAAATGATTCAAACTGAGTCACAGCAGGTCAGTCAGAGAGCTGCTATCCTATGTTCTGTGTTGGCTGTTTACTAGTTTGGTCCTTCACACGCCCTCCATACTGTACCATGACACATATACATTATATTCATTGCCATTCATGTGTTGATGGTGATGAGATCAGGATACGTTCAGCTAATACAGAATATCCTTTTCTTGTCTAGTTCTCTTCCTTATTCCATTCAATTTCTGCACTGGCCTAATTAAGCTCTCACAGTCTTAAGAGCTGCTAGAACTGTCCTGCTGTTACAGAAAATGTGACCTCATCACTGGGAAGGACTCAAGAGCTCCTTGGACTCCAAGGTCATCTCTGCTTCCACTTCACATTCTCCAAATATTAATGCAAGCAGTTTGCTAAAACACTACCATCAAGTACATACAACTTCATTAACTGATCATAGGCCTTCCGGCCAAATCTGCGCACAAGAACCTGATTTATACATGCTTTATTGACCACTTTCCAGTACAGATGCAAAAAAAAGTTGCTGTATAGCTGAAATTGAAACAGTAAACTAGTAGCTAGCAAAGGGAACCAGCATGTCCATGCAATGCAACAGCAGTCATTGTGCCAAACAACAGCAGCACTGCATTCTGTTCAAAACCAGTCCTTTAAAGTCTTCAGAACCATTCTTACAAAGTGCTACAACCTGCTAATGTAAGAGACTGCAGAGACATCCCTGTGCTAGTTGCAGACTACCAACGCACCAGGATGGAGCTCATGGAAGAAGTACTGCCTACCACCATCACCTAGGTTTTTCTGAACTTCAAGAACTTTAGACCTTAAAAAAACGTGCAGAATCACCCCTGTGCTAGTGCAGTGGCAGCAGGTACCCTCAAGACTTCAGGATGTTCACAGTAGCCAGTAATGTTGCAAGACACTCATAAGATAACTAACCATAAGGTTTGTTCATACTGGGTCAACAGAACAGTTTGAGAGATGGCTAAAGAGATCCATTAAGCTGACAAGTATTGAAGAGACTTTCAGCACAATTCAATACTATCAAACAACATTTTTCCCCTAAGTAATAGAGAAGAGTAAGCAAGAGAATGTGTGCAATGATTGCCCTTCCCTAGTAGAAAAGCTTTACCCTGCCAAGATCATAGAGAAGTACCCCGGAGCTGACCAGATGCCAGTGCCGGTCACTCAGTCTTCCAAGCACCATGCAAGCTCCAGGCAGAAGACCCATGACTGTGGCAGTGAATCCATTAGTCTTTGTCCTCAGGATTTCCCCTGAAGTCCTATTAATGGGCAAGTATTGACTGACAGTTACTGCAGCATTGATTGACTCCTATCTTCAAAGCATAAACCAAAGCAGCCTGTTTATCAAAAGCTGTAAAATGGTTTGAGATGGCCAACTAGAAATGGAACAAGGAGTTATAAAACTCTGACTTGGGGAATTAGGAGTTTTCTGAAATCATGGCAGAAGCAAGCAAGGGGAGGGACTTCCATCAGCGTGCATCTCCCAGAATGACACATTCCTGAGTACCTATTCCAAAACTACTAGCGTCCAGATAAAGATCAAGAACAAGCAATAACGATCAGTTGAGAAAACAATTAGGACAAGGCAAAGTAGGTAATCATTGTGGTCTATTTAAAGCACATATTAAACAGAGGCAGTCCTTTATTCTTTGTAGTCCTCAGGCGTGTCACCATACAATCCCTTAAAGAGAATGATCAAATTCAAGGTCTTTAATAAACCTCTTCTCAGGTTCTGTTCCAAATATTCTAACTTCATTTGTAATCATTAAGTTAATCATTAAGTCCTGGTGGCCTCAGGACACAAAAAATAGAGGAGTAAAGTTAGGAAAGGAGTCAGATATGAATCAAAATAGGTCTGACCAGAAAAATACTTCATCATTACTTTCTCATTACTTTCTAAGCTTTTGAAAAAGTGTACAAACTCCCTTGTAAAAATCAGAATGGAACTGCTACTTCATGATGTTCAAAATATGCCATAGCTAAAGCTGATGCGGACACACCAGACAAATGGAAACCTACAGAAAAGTACCTGTGGTTTATTGTGGATCACAAACTGAATACGAGTCAGCCATGTCACGCGTTGGCAAAAAACGTAAATGCAAGAGTGCAGCAACAGAAGCACAAGCAAGAAGACACGTTTACAGACTACAGTTACGGGTCAGTGATAATCAAGAGAAAAAAGTGAGGCTGATCAGTGATTCTGAAAGCATGAACACAGAAAGGCTCCATGAATTAGAGGTATACAGCTGAGAGAAAACACTTTGGAAAGGGACAGGGAAGGTTAAGAACAGAAGGTAACAACTTCTGAACATGTAAAAGCTATACGAAAAGAACAGGAAGAGCCTGACCTCCATAAATTTAAACCATGGCAACAGAAATTCACATTCAGTATTAGGAAAAGTCCTTCTAATATTAAATACTATACTGACTAGATCACCTGAAAAACTGTGGTATCTTCATCACTGGACATCTTTAAGAACAGTTACACAAACACCTGTTGGGAATGGCTAAGGTAGACTGCATCACCCCTGTGGGCAAGGAGGCAGACTGTATGCTTGTTCAGCATGAGTTTTCACATTTTTCATTGTAATTGGTCAGTCACCTTGTATTATCTTACATAGAACTCCCTTCTCCGGAAAAGGAAACAACACTAGACTTCTGGTAATGCTCATATTCAGATCTCCTAGTTGCTAGGCATTCAAATTAGGGAATGAGTTTGGAAGAGCAAAAAGAGAAGCTATTGACATGTAATATGACATGAATGGTAATCTGGAGTCTACAAAAAACCCAGAAAATCAATTCAACAGTGAAGGACAGATAGCATCTGGGGGTGTCCTCAAAACACTTCCCATATTGAGAAATCACAGCCATCATTTTCTGTGCAATTGACATAGTTTTGAAATAGTGAGGCCACCATTGTTTTAGCTCAGGTATTCTCTCTTTTCATGTTGCCTGGTGCAAAATTATTCTTGACTTTTCTTCTGGGGAAGAGAGCGAAGGGGTTCTCCCTCAAGGCTTATGAGCAAAAACAAGAAAAAGAGGTTGACATGATTTTTAAACTAATCCTCTTGATTACCTATCATCTTAAGTTCAAAACATTATCTTCCTTCTTCAACATGTCAATCTGTTTGACTTTTGTAACAAAAATATAGTCAGACCTGCACATATTGCGTTTCAGAAAAGTCATATTTTTGAAACATCTGTTTGGAAGTGTTAAGGTTCTGCTGAAAAACCTCACACAGATGTGGGCAGCATGCCATATTCTGAACAACAATAGAATCTCCAAACATCCTCCCAGCACATCCTTCAATAAAATTCCCAAAGAAGAATGAAATCAAAGGTGTTTAACCAAAAATCTGTTTTGCTGAGCTGCACATGGTACCGTATCTGCACATGGTACCACATCTGTACAACTGCATGAAAGACCAAGTCAGCTACTGCTTTCTGGCAGTGCCATGTCTGGCACTATTGCATTTAGTTCCCCTAATGTGATCCCACACTATGTTTTCCATGACCCTCTCTTTCTACTGGTCCCTAGAGCATTAGGTACAGGAGAAGCAAAAGGGGGAGAAAACCCCACGGAACTCAGAGTGGTACGTTTTTCTTATTTCTTCCCTTTTTGCCATGACAGTACCCTGTATGTGCTGCATGTTTGCCAGGATTCTCCACCCAAACTTATTGCTCTCAGTTCTCCCATATTTTGCAACACCTCTCTCGGGATTCTCATCCCATTGTTTCTTTCAAATTTCATTTTCTTTTTTCTTTTTATTTCTAGCTTTATTTACTTTCCCCCCTATTTTTCACAGTCCCTCTCTCACCCCTGCAGGGAANTGAACTGCATTTTAACAATCAGAATAACAGTGAAACAATGCTCTTGAGATCCCATCTGTTGCCAACACATCTCCCAAGACAGCAAATGATGGGCATTCCTGGCTAAATAAAGAGAATTTCCCACACCCATTAAAGATCTACACAGCAAAGACTGTTGCTTAAGTATTTACTTTTTATGGCATACAAGAAAACTACCTGGAATTGTAAATACCAATGACATATTGTTCACATCTCTACCAAACATGTGGTCAGTGGCCATATGGATAACTTCTAGGTGTGAAATGTCCTTTCTCTTTTTTACAGTGCTGCAATATCCTTGTGCCAGAAGCTTTTTTAAAAGTTTAATTGCATAATTCTACCTCCAGTGGGTGAAATTAAATTCTATTTACAAACAAAACCCACATCCTTTCCTGCCCCCAAAATCTACCAAAGCAAACTGTGACTCAGTTCTTACATCTAAGACAATAAAGAGCTTTTTTATTTTATTTTATTAATTCAAATTTATCTGATTAGGATTTCACAATTCTTCATCTGAAACAGCATTTACATCCTCCATCTAATTTACAAAGAATAGCAATGATTTTGACTGTGATGCCTTGGGTTTCTAGGGTGGATGTATCAGAAACATCAACACTGGCATAACACTTCTCGAAGTTACTTGGTTTTAGAAGGACTTAAATGGAAACAGTGAAGCTATGGCAGAGCATCTTTAAAGTGCCATTTCTCATAAACTTGCTAATGAAGTTTTCCATTAAAAAAGGAAAAGAGACAGACTTTGTAAGAGATATTGTGTGAGTTCTTAAGACTTTTCTGATGTTGTCTTGACATCCCTACTGTTTCAGCTTTAGGTCTGCACTCTAGAGAAATGCAATTTCCATATGGTTAAGCAAATGTTTCTCACCAGCAAATCTCCAAACCCAAGTTATTTTGTATCTCCTTTTTCATTAGATTCATATCCCAGATGGTGCTTCATAACAATAGGTGTTACTGTGAAAACACTGAGGCTTCAGAAATGCAAAACCACAAGAGAAAATCTGAGACAAAGATGGAAAGAAAATGGTGGAAATTAATATCACTTTACTTGCATCAGCACTGAAAGACTTTTTGAAAATGGGTGGAAATCCATGATCCAGAGAAATAAAATGAGGAAAAGACAAATGTGAAGAGTTTATGAGCAGATAACAGGTCTCTATTGGACAAACAGAGGAAAGAAGGGAGAAAAAGATGTCTCTGCAGAAGGCTGGAATGATCCCAAGACAATTTTAAAATCAAGTGATGCTTTCTTTGAAGCAGCTTGTGAGTTGAGTGTGGAACCATTTGAGTTGTTTGAGGGTGTGGGCGATGTAGTTACGCTTTCTTGCATATGAGATAAGATAGAGTGCACTGCTCTGCATAAGCTAGAATTTGAAGGATGGGAAGCATGGAAAGCCAAATACCCAGAAACCACATTAGGAAAGGTGGGAAGCCAAAGCCAACCACAGACAAAGTTATGGCTAGAGCAAATCCAAACACTGGCATACATGTTCGGTGTGATAGAGGCTTGATAGATGCTGAGAAGATAAATTCATTCAGAGTTCAAACAGGAGGCCAAATTTGTATGTAATGGAAGTAATCAGAAGATCTGAGCAGAAAAGAGATGCAGATGATAGAGTCATGTTGAGGAAATTGGTCTGCTTTTGAGAGATATTTAGCTGAAGAACTTAGCCAAATGATATTTATTGAGGGCTCTAAACAGATTCACAGTTGAACCTGACAAGGATGAAAACAGTGTCACTAAAGCCATGACAATCTAACGCACAGTTCATAGGCAAGGGTAGCATATTTTATTGTATACAACTGATGTAGACATTATTGATGGAATTGAAATATAGACAGACTTTTAAATAGCCATTTTCTTCTTCACATCCCATACAAAAATAATACAGTTCATATTTTAGAATATGAATAAATAGAGACAGAAACTAGTGGAAAAGACAGGGGCCTAGACAGTATAAAGGTACATAGCAGAGAACATTATCATTACATACAGAAAAGAAAGGGGAGGCAG
Organism: Jacana jacana; assembly: GCA_013400555.1. Classification (NCBI taxonomy): domain Eukaryota; kingdom Metazoa; phylum Chordata; class Aves; order Charadriiformes; family Jacanidae; genus Jacana; species Jacana jacana. Next base: position 32,586 of record VZTM01038054.1, read on the forward strand.
CTGTCTGGATGATGTACATAAAACCTTGGAAGGAGGAGGACAGCTGAAACAGTTCAGAAGGGTGAGTGCATTTGAAAGCAGAATATATGCACTATCATTATCTTCCACATAATAAAACCCTTCATTGAAAATTATGGAGGACAAAAACATCAGTGCCAAACTATAATGTATCTCTCCAGTCTGAGTACAGACATCTTTAGAAGTTCAGACCCCACCTGGAGTACTGTGTCCAGCTCCGGAGTCCTCAACATAGAAGGGACACGGAACTGTTGGAACGGGTCCAGCGAAGGGCCACGAAGATGATCAGGGGGATGGAACACCTCTCCTGTGAAGACAGGCTGAGAGAGCTGGGGTTGTTCAGCCTGGAGAAGAGAAGGCTCCGGGGAGACCTTAGAGCAGCCTGGACTGGAATACCTGAAAGGAGCCTACAAGAGAGCTGGAGAGGGACTCTTTGTCAGGCAGTGTAGTGACAGGACTAGGGCTAATGGCTTTAAATTGGAAGAGGAGAGATTTAGATTAGATACTTGAAAGAAATTCTCTCCTGTGAGGGTGGTGAGGCACTGGAACAGGTTGCCCAGAGAAGTTGTGGATTCCCCATTCCTGGAATTGTTTAAGGCCAGGATGGATGGGGCTTTGAGCAACCTGCTCTAGTGGGAGGAGAATTCTATGATTCTATGATTTGATCCTTACACACAGAAAATGCTACTCCAAATGAATTTTCTCTCTCTGTAGTAACATAGTATCACAGGCAGGCTACTGCTGATTTGATCATTTGGTGCTGTGATAAACAATTTTGGAAAAACAGTCTTTCAAGAAATAATACAAAATTAGCTTCTGCCTACATATACTATGCTGGGTTTAGTAATCCATTACTCAGCAAGCGTGCAGTTGTGCTGCAACAACTGCTTGTGTCTTTTCTATTTAAATAAATAGCCAGAAGTAAAAAGTCTGAGTTTCCTCATATGAGAAGGAAACAGGGAAAGCACATCAGGAGGAAATGGTCACACCTGTTTAGCAATGCCTGACTGATAAAATGGTGTGAACATATTTGTAAACGAGCTAAAATGCCTGAAGGATTTCATGTTGTGGTTACGTTTATGCTTCCCTGTCCATTCTGGCAAAGTAACAGTCTCTCACATTTCTAAAATACTGCCATAAAGAGGCAGGAAGCACATGCAGCAGGTACAACTTCATACTCCTTCCCAGTTGGAATTTGTTAAATCACTTGTGCATTTCCCATTCCATGTCACCTTTCACATATTCATCTTGTGGTCCCTTCCCTGATCTGACCATGGTTGTGGAATGCATTTGTACCTTGCTGCACATGCAAATACTGAGTCTTATATGCAAATCAACAACAGCGGATATTTTCCTACTGTTTGGTGAATGGGGAGAGTAGGAATAGATTCTATAAACAATTCTGAAGGATTATAAATGTGCCTGATTCTGTTCTGTGTGACAGACCTCAAGTTAGCAAGAAGCAGTTAGCCTTGTGCCTTCCATCTCTCCTCTCTGTGAGATAAAAAAAATCCACAAATGATTTGCTACTTGGAAAAAGAAAAGGGCACAGAGAACACAACTCTCTCCCAGATGATGAGGGCTGAATTAATAGGCTTTACTCTTTAACAACAGTGATTATTAATACTACCACAATTATGCTTGATGATGATGAAGATATAATTAATGTAAAGATCCATTATGCTTTATTGATGTTAAGTGTATGTTGATTATAAATGGGACAGGATGTATTACTTGAGCTTCACTCTTCGAGGAAGGTTGTGAAATCAGAGTCCAATCCTACACTGAGAATAAAACCTGCACCTTTTATAATTGTAATAGTATCCAGATGTTCCTCTGTAACATGGATGCAGGTGGTGAAAGCAGTAAACTGGTATGGAGCAGATGTGCTCTTAGCACAGGTGGGACTTGCTCCCAGCGCTACAGTGAATTTTGCATCCACTGACGTAACAAAAGAAGAGTCCAGAAGATATAAAAGTGTTATAAAAAAGTGATGCAAAAATGCAATAAACTTTTGGGTTTGGTGGCACACCTTAGTTGTTAGGATTTTAGAAAATCTACCAAGCAAAACAAACGGGACTTTTTTTGAACTGAAAGTACAGAAATGCAAAGAGGCCAGGTAACTGATGAAAAGCTATGAGGATCTGAGCATGTGCAGGTACTGAAATCCTGGAGGGTGTAGTACTTCATACTTTGTGAGATGTGTGTAATGTGCATCAGCTGCAGAGATTGTTTCTGCCTCATGCCACCACATAAATAATCATTACTACTGTGTTTTGACTCTCTATTAATTACCTGACACTTGAGAATTACGCGCTTCTTTACTGTTCTATTGTGGTAGATTAGGGAAGATTGATTTGACTTTGTCAGCAAGCTGGGCCAACCAGCCTGATTCCTATTAACTTTTCAGACTGTATCTAAATAAATCTAACAGGTCTTCACTGTCATGTAGAACAGTCTCATTCTGAAATTTTACACAAAGGCTGAACAGTACTTGTACTTCTCTGCCACTAGGTAACACAAGCTCCTGGGATACATGCACCAGTTAGGGCCTATCTGCGCTAATTACCAAACCAGTTTAAGCAGGGATAATCTATGCCCCAAAAGCACATACGCTGAAAGACAGTCAATTGGATATGGAGAGACAAGATGCACTTGGAAACTGAGAATCATCAGTGGTGCCCACAGCACCACTATGGGCTACTCACTGGCATGTTTTCTGTAGACATATAAGCTAGAGAAAGTATGAGAGAAGGTGTAGAAGAAAACGAATAAGACAACCTTATGGATGTTTGTAGGGTGCCTGTCAATCGTAGGAGGGAACATCAGAGTATATTCAACAGATTATACTGTTAGACATCTAGATACTAGAGACAGAATTTGTCCTCTGGATACAGAAAGGCTAGGCTGTCTGAGACAGTGAAAGTGAAATCTGAGATAATTAGAAAGTAGGAACCACTTGAGAGATGCCCTGGCTTACCTGGAGGATAAGAAAGGAGCCCCACAGCCACACTCACAGTGGATTGGAATGGTGCAGGACTACGGATTGTCAGAAAGAGGGGAAAGAAAATATCACATAGTAAATGAGCATGGCATGCCAGTACAGTGACCTTGACTTGCAAATAAACTGCAATGGTTTGCTCACCAACAAACAGATTTACGTTGGGTTAGTTTTCATTATGTCCAAGTCATTCTTTATACTAAATGCTCAAGGACACCACACAAAATAGGTGCTTTATAGACAAATAATAGAGACTGGTTCCTATCCCAAAGAGCTTGCAGTCTAGACAAAAACATCTCTGCTATTCCTAATCATACCAAGCTGAATCTGGCCGTTCACATTTGGAGCCCAGATGAGAATAAGATTTCTGAGGCATGCCCCATGACTACTTCCCCTCCGTGAGTTGAGTAATCAAGTTATAAACCATACCATGATGGACTTCGCAATTAAACATTCTCTAGATCATCTGAAGAGATTGCTATGGTAACAATTTCTATACCAGCTCTATTGTTGGTCCCATTTCTTCTACCTTTTTTCTTTATTTAGCAGCAGCCATTGTATATCATCTCTTTAACCATACAAGGTTGTTATTGATAGCACCAGATGTACATAGTCTAAGAATATTGCTATATAAGGAAAATGTTATAGTGATGATATGTCTCGATCAAAGAGATAAAGATACCACATACCTAAATTGTGATATTAATTCCCTGCTCTGCTTCAAGATCTGTGGATGGGCAGGACTGTGCAGAGGTATTACAAAGGGAGAAGAGGAAATGACTGACTGATGAAAGACTCCCACCTGTTCTAAGCATCAACAAATTCACCCTCCCAAAAGAATCAGCCACTGAGGAAGGTAAGAGATTTTCTGCATCTATCTTTGTAGTTGAAATCAGATATAGTTAATATAGTTTGGATATGATAACTCACCACTACTGAAAAGAACCAATATTTGCAATTCATTTTACTCACGTGTAATAGCACACAAATGTGTGGTAGGAGTGAGTTGGCAGCAGCAATGCACTGAGTTGCCATAACATAAGCACCGCTGCTGCATCACAAAAATAAAGGATGGCCAAATCTCAAATGATTCTGTTAACCAGAGCTGGCTACAACACCTGAAAAGTCACTGAAATTCTAACACATAAAATCAGTTTTCTCTAGCATGAGTACCTAGGTCCTAACCATCTGAAAGACTACAGCTAATAACTCTACTCATGTTTTGGTATTTCGGCCTACAAGGCAGCCATGGAAGGCACAAGTACATGAAAATATTAGGATAAAAGTTATCCATGGCTTTGTAACAACAGAAAGAGTTCCAATAAGGGTTTGGTTTAACTTGAACAATTACAGTGTAAACCGGTTTGTTTCAAGAATGCTGGGAGTCAGACTTGCCATCAGCGAAGACAGACAGACTTATTTCTCATATTATAACCATACATATGAAAGAGCATATTTACTGGATTATTGTTTCCATCATGACTGGATATGATCTCTGTTGCAATGCAAGATATTAATTTTAAAACTTTATCACAAGTACCCTCCAAATTATTTTTTTTTCAAAACCAAAGCAACAACTGAGCAGTCTAGATCTATTTTTCTACTCTCAAGAGGATTAGAGGGTTTCAGCAGTAAGAAAAATTCACCTATTCCACTAATTTTCTGAGACTGAGTTTCAGCTCAGTGTGACTGTGAACACATACAACATGAAGAAAACTGACAGAAGAATGATAATGCAACTTGACCCACGTGCTAATGGCAAAAGAAAATTACAGCATTTCTTACCCTTGTTACTGCACTGACATTGACTGCCTGCTTGAAATAAGCACCAAAAGCAGAGCACATACACACTGACTCTGTTCTTTCCAAACAGATAAAAGTCATCTAAAGGATATGAATCTTGCAGGAATTTTATTAACTTGAGTATAGCCTCATTTCACATCTGTATTCCACAGTGAATTTGGTTATGTTTATACTTTATAGCCAAAGCTTCAGGTACTGTCTACTGCCTTCTATGGAGTACGATGCCTATGTGTCATTGCGTCTGTTGTGAATTTTGCTTTTATTGTTTTGGGGTAAGGGATTGTTCTTAACACTTAGTTGGCTCCATGTCAACAATACCCAATGACATCTTGGAGAAATGTATGGAAGACAGTAAGAAAAAGATTGTGGTGAAAGTGAAGAATACCTAAAGGGATGTTGTTCGGATGTACATGCTTCCTCCAATTGTTCCACCTCCGGCTCTTTAGTGTTGCCACCTATCCCTCTACTTATCATTTATCTTTCACATAGGCTTTTTTCAGTTACAGCTGCTCTTCCTCCCCATAAAAGGTACATTAATAAAATGGAAATGCCAAATCCCTTGCTGTCTTCTGAGTGATATGCATTTTACAGAACATAAACAGCTGGAGTTTTAAACTCAGTGTTCTGCATTATGTGTGGCTGGGAGATGAGGGAGTAAGGGGGAAACCACCCTAAATTTACTGTTTAGGTTTTGTACATAGAAGAATCTAGGGAAACAATTGAAACAGGCTCAGCTGTGGTGCGTAAGAGCTGATACCCATTGTGCCATATGCAGCTAGTACTGAGTAAAGGTCACAGTGTCAAATAACACCACATCACCACATTCCTCGATATTATAAGAATGGCTGACATACGGGGCAGTGTTTGTCAGTATATCTTTATTTAAGCAATTTACACCAGGGATGCATTTGGTCTAGTGAATTGGTATCAGTTCTGAGGACTCCTTAGAGCAACTTTTGAAATAATAACCTTTTCTCATAGGTAATTACTTTATATCAAACTGAAATGAAATTGAGATTTAAGCTTCTCTCAGGAGAACCCAGATATGAAAGTAGTCATATCATTAATAATAAAATTCTTTCCTTACTACAACATACATGAGATTCCAATTTAAGGAAGTGAATGGTTTTGAATGGACCCTGTTGTGCCATTTGATGCTTGTACCATTTGATGCATTTATCACTTTCATAAAAGAACAGGTAATGATATTACTAAGAATCTCAACACTATTAAACCTTATAGAGAAATATCACTGGGCATCAAAGACACAGCACGGTTTCTGTTCTGTCAGAAATGCCTCTTCTCCCAGCCAGTCTCACCTCACTAAAAGATTGGACCTTCCCCAGGAGACTTTCCTGGTAATGGCCTGCTCCTCTTCCCTTCCCTCAGGCTCTTTTGTGGGGCATGAATCAAGATTATCACTCGCCCTTCCTGCCATCATCTGTCCTCTTGTGAGCAATACCTTATCCCACCTGGAGCCTTTGGTAGGAAGAGGAATGCACAGTAACAGGACAAGTAGAGAAAAAGGGAACAGAGTCCAATTCCCACTGTCTTCCCATTGCCACAGCATGGCAGCCATGAAAGACTGGGTAAAGGCATAGCAGAGACACAACGGGGCTTCATTTTGCTGAACAGCCCCAGACTGGCACACAGTGTGGCACCTGGCTGGGTACAAAGAAGCATCACAGAATCAGCACCTACTAACTGATTTTCCTTTGCTTCCGTTTTTATTAGCTCCCCATAAGTGAGAGAGACGTCAGGCTGAAATGTTGCATTTCTAGTGTATTTACATTGCCATTGTATTTTCAAGCAGTATAATGAAGTTTGTGCATTTTACGAATGAGAAGAATCCGTCACAGCATCTCTCCCAAATTTTATTTGCTTCAAAAATAAAACCACTGGTGTACTCTATTCAATGGTTTGCTCAAAAGCATTTCATATTACGTATCACGATGTTGAGGAAAGTAAGAGGTTTCTTGAAGAGTCCTGCTTGGGAGAGGGCTCTGTCCCATGCTCTGCAGTTCTTAGAGCACAATAAACTCTTCAGCAATGCCTTCCAAGCTCTTTCTATTTCTCACCTTCAGTATTTCCTATATCAATATTTCCTGTAAGTGGACCTTCTTAAGGAACTCTCCTTTTACTATGACAGAACTGGCTGTACACTACTCGGTTTCTTCCTAATAAATGACACCTCTCCTGTTAGTCTTGGCTTCACATTTCTCCCTGGTTTTTACCACATACAACACCCACTACCTCTCCTAATGTCCACTGTCAAAACTGACAAGCCATTACTTCAGGCTAGGGATCTTCAAACCTCACATAGTCAAAAGAACTCAGGTTGTCCTTTTCCTTCCTAGCTAAAACCTAAGAAGGGAAAATACCTATTTCTTTGTAGCTTTAATTAGGATTTGCAAACTTCATCCCTTTCCTGTAAATTTGAAGTAAATAAAAGCTAGAGTTGGCATACCTTTCTAATGCTGCTAGAATGCAAACTAACCTCCACTTATCACCCATCTCATGTCTTACAACACTAAGCTCTAAATGTGGTGGTTTTTCCCATTTCTTGTTTGTCTTGTAGCTAAAGACAGAATTTCATAAAAGATCGATTTTACTGATCTTTTCATCTAAGTAGGGAATTTAAACATCTATTTTATATGTAAGCCCCAGTCCCAGAAAGCACCTTAACCTTATATAAAATATAGATAACGTGCATGTAAAGGTCATTCTATTAAACAACAAACTTTTCTTGGATGGGAACTAAAATTTGTTAGGCATAAGTGAACCGCAGCTCTAATACCCCTGTTAACCGGAGGCCTAAGTCATTGCTATTATGTATAAAAACAGCATTGCAGCTTTTATAGTAAGAGTTTAGGAAGACTTATTAGAACCAGAAACAGTGCATCCTACAAATTTCTGCAGAGAGTACGTTTGCTGTAGCACAAGTGATAAAGCTATTACCAACAGCCAAGTTTCCTTCCAACTTTTCATTTCTGAGTAATTTCTGCAATGAAGACAGAAGTGTAATAGACATGAAGGAATGTGGCAATCCATTTGTTTTATTTCTATGAAATTATTGCTGATTGCAGGTTTGGAGGCTGTGTGGGTGAAGTTTGCTGATTTATTTCAGTTTGGTCAGGAATGCTTTTTTAAAACACCTTTAACCTTTTCCTTCCAAACAGTTAATTTGGGTCACTACTTTGCACTGAAGCTTTGATTGTTAGAGGAAATACTTCTGCATACTTTTGCTCTGCTGTAAGAGAGGCAATATGTTGTGGGCTGTATGCCAACAGACTTTAACCACAAACTTAGGGAAAGGAGACAGATTAGATTGTGGTCGTCTTATAATCAGGGTTTCTCAGTATTCTTTTCTTGCTAAGAGCGAGTATTCACCACTAAAGTGGTTCTATGTCATACAGATGGCGTATCCATAGTAATAGGGCAAACTAGACACTCTCAGCTGCATTCCTCTATACTCTGATAAGCATTCTATAATAATTTTATCACATAACTTCTTTAAAAGGTCCAGCCAAATACTTTAAGATCTTCAGCAAGTTCTGAACTATTTTTCAGCTGCCTGCAGGTAAGAATCTTACTCAATAGAGGGAGGTGTTAAACAAAGACCTCAAGGTTTACGATGATGAGGAAAAGCCAAACCTTTATTCAAACAAGTACAAACACTGTTCCTTTTAAAAGCTGGTGATCAAGGAACAAAGAGAAACAAGATCTATTTGCTCACAGCATCTATCTGTCTGCTATTGCATGTTTGCCTCCAGTAGCAAACTTTCTACTTGTTTGGGCAATATAGTTTTAACCACCTCAGGCACAGATCAAACAGATTCTCCATGAAGTCACTAGGCAGACTACTAGTTAAAGTCTTCCTTTTTATAAAGCCTTCCCTTCCTGTGAAATGGTCAGCAATTGTGTGCTTTTACACTGTACATTCTTTTATTCCATCCCTTACTCCTCAACAGCTGCTGGTGTCGGAGCAGGATCTGTTGATATGGTGACTCACCCAGCTAGCATCTGGGCCTGTCCAGATCTGAGTGTGTGTGAATGCCCTGGTCAAGAAAATGTATTAACACGGTGGGTGTTCCAGGGAGCTGTGAAGGAAGGGTGAGCCCAGCACCCCATAGGTGGGAACTCAAGAGTTTTTAAAATACTTAGCAGACTAGCCAGATGCAGAGTTTTCATGATACAACAGCTGGGGAGAGACATTCCTCTCCTATGTTGACACTGACACGAACGTACTGCAAAATCCAACTGCTTCCATATTCCGTCTTTACTTGAAACAAGAACATACAACTGAAAACAGTCTGCTGTCAGCCTGCTGCAGTTAGGAACACAAGCAAGTTATTTCTTAGGCAATGCAATAGACAACAGGTAGAGCATCAACCCACAAAACAGCTGATGCACCTTTAGATAAAGGCAATATTAGTAAACGCTGACTTTCATTTTATATCCTAATAGCTAAATTTTCTAATAAGGATGCTGCTTGTGTTGGTGTTGGGTTTTGTTTGTTTTTAAAGCATTCCTCAAGTTTATAGAGTTTGATTTTGTAATTTTCACTTGCTTAGAGAATCTTAAATGCAGCAGCACACTAAAGGCTTTAATATTTAAATAATTTCCTGTATAAATGAAACTTTTAGAGTTTATAGCCATGTTTGCCAAAGCCATGTTGGTGCAGCACTGAACCCATGCTAAAAATCTCCCAATTAAGCCTGAAACTGATTTGCAGAACAGGAAGCCATGCAGAGTTTTCTCTCGGATCACATCATCTCTTCCGTGCCTCTGCTGTGCAGAAAACTAGAATTTGTTACTAAGGAATGAGCCTCAGGAACTTACAGAAGGAACTTCTTTCTCCTGAGGAAGAACGAGTAAACGATGGGTGCCCACATGAGACCATAACTTCAGCTTTTGCTTAACATGCCCATAACAAATGCACACAGGGCTAACTCAGGAGGCAGCTTGCTGTAGGGGGAGGCAGGGAGTAAAATGCAGGGCTAGCAAGACAAATAATTTAAGTCACCTTCCCACCTTATAAAAAGCCATCAGGTCACAATTTAAGTTTCTATGTGAAAAGTAGCCCTGTAATGCTGGCACGTGAAAAGGACGGTTGGAGAGCTTTGTCCTGCAAATGAAGTAATTTTCTACCATATTCATAATCTCAGGGGTTACCTCAGGAGCAGATGCAAAAAGTTATGGCAGTTCCTTGCCCCACTTGCACGAACTTCTGACAGTCACTTCTCTTTAACTATTCCCATGTAGACACTATTATTTGATGATACAAATACATATAATACAGATGGGTATAGATATTACTCTAGTATGAATAAATGGTCTCAAAGTACAGACATAGGTCTAATTAGGTTACAGCCTCCTCAAGAGGCACTACCATCACTAATGCAGTTGGTTTTAAGTATATGGAACTCAGCTGAACACACTGGATCCCACACTCAAAGGGATCCCCAGAGATCAGCTTTCCATAGGATCAGACAACGCTGCTTAACATTTAACTACCTTTGATTCTATCTCCACCCTGTCCTTGTTTACCTCTCTTGAAAGTCACCCTCACAGGATTCTCTTCAGGATAGGGGGCATGATGGAGAGATATCTCATCAAAGATTAAAGTGGTATGCTGGTTGGCTTTTAAAAGAGGTAGAAGATAAATCTGAATAGCTACAGATTAGCAAGCCTTTCTTCCATACTGTGCAAGTATGACACTATAAGAGACAACAAAATGGTATGCACAGATAAAAATTATAGAAGGAAGAACAAGCTGTTTCCTGCAAATAGAAATCAAACCAAGAACTTTTCACAAGACATTAGAAAGGACTCTTCAGGATTCTCAGTTGTCATGTAAAAAGAGAAAAGTTCCTTACCTTTAAAAGAGAGAAAGCAAAAAGTAGAGATTAAATGGTCATTTTGCACCACAAATTGCAGCAGAAGTTGGTGCCAAACAGCTGGGATAAGTACCGTTCAACCTACTTCAAACTATGCCAAAAATCGAGAGACTAGTAAGAAGGCACACACAGCACAGAATGCAGGATAAACATAATTAAAAATAACTGAGAGCTGAAAGAAGTGTTTGTGACATGACACTAAATGATTGAGCAATTAAAATGAAAGGAGAAATTCAGTGCTGACATGTGCAAGGAAAAGCAGAAAAGTTAAAACCAACCTTAATTACACATGTTAATCAACAGGACTATTAATAATAATCTAATAACTATTAGTTTTTACCGCTCAGTAAAGAGATCTCTCAGTCACTCTTTTTCAAAACCTGTTCATATGAACTCAATGCACAATAAGAATCAAAGACAATGCATTGATAATCGTCATCAGTAACAAAAGCAAGAATCAAAAAAGGATCATCATACCTCAGAAAGTATTACACGTGCAGCCCAAACAGACATGTGGAGAACAGGCCAGCTATCTGCTATTTAGTTACACAGATTATGGTAGAAATGTGCATTAATTTATTCTTGTGAAAATAACAGATTCTGATGGAGAAAGAAATAATTGATCTGTAATTATCCAATTGAAATCCATGGAAATTATCCATGCTGGCAAAATACACCTTTGCCTGTTCTACTACTTTGTCCTTTTAAGAACAATACAACAGCCTGAGTGAAAAAGAGCTCTGGCAAAGTATTCTATATTACTTTTACCCTAAATAAGAGCTACTGCCTAAATGTGTAGGTTTATTAAGCAGTTCACAGTAAGAAGTGATTACAAAAAAAATATTTCAGTAGTAGTAGATTCATTATATTGTGTTCCAATTCATTTTACTGTGCATCCAAACAGGATAATTTCAATCAACATTTCAGTGCAAAAATGAAGAATTTACTTAGCTATTCTTGTCTGCTTATTTTACTGAACTGTGGTAGTGACATTTGAAAGTGCCAACAGGGATGTGTTTTTCTGCAGTCATCACTATTTTGTACCACCTACCCTTAAAGCAAAGATATAAATACATTTTCAGCTTCTTACGCCTTGCATCCCTTCTACTGATATTTTTTCCCTTGACAAAGCTTTGCTGTGGACAAATGGTGCCTTCCAGACCCCCTCAGAACATCAGTCTAAGTGAGTGTACTTTGCTATCAGTGTTTAGCATATTGATTAACTTGTTTTTAGATAAAAGCTGTGAAGGAAAAGATTCTTCTTTCTTCTGTTCCTCAGCAGGGATCTCAGCAGTTTCTCATCACCTCCAGACTTCATGCTGAATAGAGGTGTGGGGCCAAGTTGTCTGCAAATACCAACAGCTGTGCTTGGTGTAGCCAGCAACCCAAGCACATGTCATCTCAGCACTGCCCTCCAGGTATGTTATTTACTTTTAGTGGAATAAACATCAGAAACAAAAAGCTTATGGGAGAAGTTCCATAAAACACAGTAGGAAAAATTATCCTATTGGTTCACTGTTCCTCTCCTTTCCTGTAGAGTTTATACTAGTATTATTCCATCTAGACTATTTACCAAAAAAAAACATACAAAACCTGCAAGGAGAAAGAAGGTTCAACTTGTTATTCTCTAGTACATTTGGAGTCCTCTTGAAGAGTCCTTTTTAGAGAAATGTATAAATCTTACTCCTATTCTATTCTAAAGGCTTTTCAGAAAGGAATGGGAAATCCAGGATGCAGATTGTTGTTCCTGAATGATATTTTGAATCAAATTGTAGTTTAATTTCTCATTTTGGTGATAGACATGGCCTGGATTTCCAGTCTTTACCACAAGTACAAGGTCTGGTAACCCACTCCCCAAGAGTTTTTGAAGGATTAGGCAATGTAACAGCCTTATGGACAGGGACTTGCAGCATTTAATGCTCTTCAGTATCAAACACTTTCAGCATTTTTTCAAGGATTTTTAACAGAGAACTTGAAAAAGTATTTTCCTGCATGGAAAAAGTCTCTACCCTACTACTCAACGTGAATCCTTGAAAGAGTTTTGTTTTGTCATTTATTAGCCTGGTACTGTTCGAGGTCAAAGAGCACATGGGTATTCATACAGGCACTGCTGAACTTCCAAGATCACTCTATAGCACTTTCCATACTGACCCCACCCAAGAGATGTGTCTGCCCTGCATCACCAACACATATGACTGTAGTCCTTGGTGCCTTGCCAAGACTGGCTCTCATCAAACTAGCCTGGCACAACAGCTGTGGAACCATGAGAAGACAGACCATCAAGTTTGATGCTTGATGGGGGCCCACAGCATTATGCAGGCTTTGCCAAAATTTTCACGGAGCTTCAGTTCACGCCGTTGGCTTTGAAAGATTGTATCTTGTTGTGGAAAGACTGCAGTGACAGGGAAGAACATACCAGAAAACAAAATGCAGAAGCTGCTGTAGATCACTACATTGTGGAAGCCCTCCTGCTAGCAGAAGTATTCCTCACAGTTAGTAATGAAGCAGAGTGTCTCAGAACCCAACTCTCCAGTCCTTCCCCAACACACTAAAGTATAGCAGTACATGTTCCAGTCGGATTACAAAAAGTAAAGCAACAAAGCAAACCCAAGTGGCATCCCTCAATTCAAAAGTTAGTGTTTGTTTCATCAGAGGATGTAAAACCAGAAGTACAAAGTGTTCTCTTTAAAAGCTAGGATGCAGCTGAGCAGCACTTCCTGTCAAATTCAGGTACCATGGGAACAAGACCATGAAGTATGTGATGTAGATCCATATGGTCTAACACAAAAGAAGTGATTTTTTTAATGTCATTGGAATAATGAAGAATAGTTGCAATCTCAGGGTTGACAACTTCTCTTCAGTGTCATGCTGCTTTTAAGTTAACATCTTTAGATGAAATGCAGGCATAGTCATGTCCTCAGCAAGCACATGAAAGAATATCACCAGAGAACCAGAAGTTCACTACCTAAACACATGGTTCAGAAGCTGACCATTTGCTTGCAAGCATATGCAACATTTGTTTAAATTCCCATGCTATTGAGATGATTAACAATTAGCTTTTTTTTCCCCCATGTCCTATTAGCTCAGGTAATAAATAATCCTTTACAAAGGTTAAAAAAAAATATTCCCCAAACTCTTATAGAGATGTATTTAATCCCAATAATTGGAGACTGCTAATTTGAGAGGCATGGTATCAAAGCAGGACATGTTGTATTGAGTATAGTTGTTTAGAAGGTATATGCCCAGGAAGAGCTGTTTTGAAAAGTAGCCCACACTTTATTTCAGCTCTTTACACCTGGTGTCATAATGAAAATTCCAAAAAATTGACTCCATACCAGCATTCCAGAATGTGGTCAAGCAGCACATGAACAAACTCACAGAATGTCATCCAGTATCATCACATCACATATTAAAAAACGTTAAAACCAAATGTACTGAGCCTTTTTCTGGTAGCTTAACATTAATTTAATCTAAGTTAACCACTGAAACATACTGATGTGCAATTGCTTCCCTTTACTCTTTCATATTCATAAAAAATTATGTAATTTTGGAGTCTAGAGATTTACTCTACAAGAGATTCTTCCTTAATTCTCCATCAAAACACTAGCTCTTTGATGTAACAGAAGTTATCTATTGCTATTGTACTTTTTAAAGAAAAAAAGAAGCCCACATAACCTGCAGCTGGCGTATGCAATCCAACCCGCTACAGGCAAAAGAGCAGTGTTTACATACCCTGTATTTGAATTTTGCTTGTATATCTGCACCTGCCTCAATTCTATCCATATATATACACTAAGTGCTTTTTATGAAATTTTTGTTTTTCTTTTGAATTCACTGTATGATCCAACTCAGATCTATCTGTCCACAAAAACATCTTTTGCNAGGATCTTTGTGCTATGACCAGGTTTTACAGGCATCAGTACTCTGGAAAGCATGCTGCCTTTGGATCTGCCAGTGTCCTGCTAAACCACAATAACCTTTAATCAAAAATATCACAAGAGGAAATTGAATTATTGTTTTTTCTTTGCTATTTACATGGCCTGTAAATAGAATGTATGGATTATGTTCAGGCATTTCAAATAACTGAGAAAGTAACATCACTGAAACTCCTACATTAGGAGTTGATGTTCTGATCAAAATTTTTGTATTTTCAGGTCAAGTTTTCAACCATGACCACTGAAACAAATCGGATTCTTCAGAAATGTCCATTATACATTTTCTGAAAAGTCAGGACTCTGCAAGATATTTCGAACTAGTCACTCAAAAGCTGAAGCACAGGCAGCCATAATAATTTCTGGAAAGCTTGATCATAATCTTTCCCACCTGATGTGCAACAGTAAGTGAACATAGAATAACTTCATACTCATTCCAGTCACTTCTGGCTTGGAAAGGTTTTAAAGGAGACATATGAAGATCAGTTTAAGAATGGATTGAAAAACATAAAAAATACTTCACTTGGATTTTGAAATTTTCAAAACTATTTTGAGGTCAAAGCAAATTGATTTTCATTTACTTTTAATAATTCATTTAAAACTTGTAATAAAAATTACTCTGACAGTTGGCATTTATACTCCTAATTCTCACTTTCCTTTCTTTTTATTTTTGAAAAAATGGAAGAGAAAAGTAGGGAGGACAAAACATGGAAAATGCTTTTGTCTGTTGGTATTGTTCTATAGACGAGAAAATACCTACACCCAATTCACTGTAGAGTAGTGAGAGTAAGTAGAGAGTAAGAAATGTGTATATACACACCTCTCCCAACAGTTACACTTCATAAGTATAGTCATCTGAGGATGGAAAATCTCATGTCAAAACACTTGTATTTCTTTAATTTTTGAGATTTATATTGGTAGTGCAGACAATTATACCATGTGATGAATTTATCTATTTACCTGTAGACTGAATCATGACTTTGTACCTAACTATGTAGAAATCAAAGTTCTGCCTGGGTTTATTTCATTTCACTAGCAGTGCAATCAGGGTATGGTACTTTGTGAAACCAACAGCTTCCAGTTGGCTAGTGTCACATCCAGCTGCCTCAACTTGCCCAGTCTATGTGAGGCGCTACTCATTTTCTTCTGGTTCGGGAGGGTCAGCTTTCAGAACAGACTAATCCAAACAACCCAATCTTTTCTGCTGGCTTATGCAATTTACCTTCCAAAACATGAAACCACATGGTACTCAGGCTCAATTTTAATATTGCTTAAGCAGTT
>VZTM01038055.1:6755-28359 GCA_013400555.1 Jacana jacana
TGTCCCTGAATCTTTCTGATTATTTTTTTTTGTCTGAAATGAAGAGTCTAACAAGGAACCATTGTAAGTCACAAGCAGTAATGACCTACAGAGGGCTCTGCCAATGCTCTTCTGAAAGCCCTTCGAACATCCTGATTAGTCAAGGTCTGCCTGATTTTATAGGACCACATACTGCACAGCACTGAGCAAGCCCCAAGACACCTCATTTTCAGGGATATTAAATCCACAAAGGTTATCTTTATAAAAAGGAGAGAAAGGTACTCACCTGAAAACCTCTTAACCAGACCTATGCCTGATGAAAGTCCACAAGATACAAAGCCATAATTCTCATCTCCACTGGACAAATGGATATATTAAATATCTGTGTAAAACAGCAACCACACTTCTGTTCTGCTACAGGAATCTACATTAAACACAGAGTTATATCAGACACAAGAAAACAGTCATGCTTTCATACACCTTAAAAGGTTTCCTGAAGATTATACAATCTGGTGGTGCTCCCAGTGCTTCCTCTCCTCACAAGCACACTAATTCTTTAAATCCATGTACATAAGAAAGAATATGCACAAAAGTTTAGTAGCATAAAGAACCATGAAGAAAGCTGGAAAGACTGATGACTGTCTCCTATAAAATGTTTCGGTTTTTTACTATTATTTTTAATGCATATAAAACCAATATACTACCACAAAAATATATCAGACACTGCATGGATCAGAAGCAATTCAGCTGAAGTGAACAGAGAACCAAGTACAAACTGCCGAAGAACCAGCACCACTGCCTGTTGCATGTTCTTCTTTGTTATACCGAAGGGAATATTTTGCATTTAATCTTAGTTCTAAAAGAATTGCTGGTTTCTGCTCTTTTTTCCTTTCACCTTGATCTCAGTTTGTTTCCTAATTGGCCACTATGAGCCAAGACTCTCACTCAACAGATACTTAAGCATATGCATAACTCCTTTGGCAGGCAGCAGGTATGAACCTCTTACTTGAATCAATAGGACTTAAACAGATGCTTAACAGTGCTTCCATTATACAAAAGGGGAAGTATTGTGAGTACAACTCCAATGTCAAGACAAAAAAGAGCTTGAAAACCACTAAAAACAAGGGACTTGTGATGCCAGCCTGCCCATTTAGTTATAATTTAAGGGAAAATTCTTTTCAAAGAACTGTTAGGAACTTCATTAACACAAGTTAAAAAAACAAGAATAATCATAGGAGGCTTTGCTCCTTCTGTGCTCTTACCCACATAAACACTCCTCAGAGAGTACGTCTCTATTGGATCACAGCCTTTGTGTAGAGATAAAGCACTAAGATGTAGTGAGGTATCAAAAAGGAATGAGGAAGGAATTAATTTTACAGGATTGTTTTACTATTCAGTAAAAGAAATCCATGACACCTAAAAGCCCTGTATGAACTGAAATTTGGGAAAATTCCTACCCACTCATCCCCTGGTTTCTGACAAACACATTATAGATTGTTGCTCATATTATCTTTCAAGTAATTAATTCTCAACACTTCATGAAATTAAGTTTCTGTACAAATCTGGAGTTCAATAAATGGTTCAGTAGAATTTAGCAGCAGTAGTTGAAAGTATCTATCACCTAAGATGAAGAAAGGTCTAAGAAATAGATCACTAGTTAAGTGCTTTCATATACCATGGTAGGATGGGATAAGGCACTCTTTCTTTCCACTGGGCCAAATGTGAAAGCTTAGCATTAAAATCCCAGTGCAGATGGAGCTCATAGGCTGACTAGATCTGTCAGAAAGCTGAACCTGAATAGACACACGGGACCTGATTTTGTAGAGATGGATAGAGATGAAATCCAGTGCTTTTTGTAGTCTTGAGTGCTTGGCAGATTCAACCAAACACTGCATATCTCATTTTGAGAGATTTTACCCTTGTGGAACTGAATAAGTGAAACCCTTATTAACTGGAGTAGACTATTTTTGGGCTTCTGAACCAGGAGACCAGTGCTGTGGCATTGCTCCTGACTGCTGTCTGCACATCTTGAGTGGATGTTGGTCTCGAGGGTCACTTTGGGAAATGTTATTGCATTAAAAACCATGTATTCTCTGGTGGACCAATTTCAAAATGACCAAGCCACATCTAAACTGAAAATTAGTGACTTTGCAGGAATAACTCCATCTCCAAGTGGGAAAGGTGACAGATAATCTGCATGGTTCTGTTCACAGTATGTCCGGTGTGCTTCAGCTTCTGAAACAAGAAGGCCCCAGTCGTATATAGTGTGCTAACAGTCCCATGAAAAAAGCTCTCTTAAGGGAGAGAAAATATCCTGTAACTCTTGACCCATTTACCGTTTTTAGTTTTCTGGTTGTACATTCCAAACTAACTTGGAACAAGAAATATTGGAGGTGTATTTGTGTAACCCAGGAAAAAGATGACATAGTTATTTCAGTCCTCAGTAGAAGCTCTGCAGTAGAACCCAAGCCACACGCCCCTCAGCGGCCGCAGTGTGTGGGCAACTGAGAGTTTGCCCACTGCTTCAACGCATACCATTTGGGGTTAAGCCATTCCAGACCATGTCCGTGCTCCATGTGACATCTCCTGGGGGCTGAGAAACACTTATGTTCCCATAAATTGGATGCTGATCATTTTTCAAGAGCCAGTTGTCTTACACACTCTTGCGTTTCCCTGATTTTCATAGAATCATAGAATCATTCAGGTTGGAAGAGACCCTTGGGATCAAGCCAACCGTCAGCCCCACTGTACAAAGTTCTCCCCTACACCAGATCCCTCAATACCACATCTAATCTACGCTGAAACACAGTCAGGGATGGGGACTCCACCCCCTCCCTGGGCAGCCCGTTCCAGGGTCTGACCATTCTTGCTGGGAAGAATTTTTTTCTAATGTTCATTTTGGACTGAACTGACACTGACAATATTGGTGTCGTTATACAGGTATGGATTGATGCAGCTACTCAGATATTTTACTCCTTAGGAGCCGGGTTTGGCGTCTTAATTGCATTTGCCAGTTACAATAAGTTTGACAACAACTGTTACAGGTAAGACAGCCTATTCTTTCCTTACTGCTTGAGAATGATCCTATTTAGCTGCAGCTGGGCTAAGTACTAAGCTATCTTTTTATCTTCAGTCATTTATAAACGATGGTCAGTCCTGTGTGGATATAGCAACTGGCCCAAATCTTGAAACACTGATCTCCATACTGAAATTTTAGCAACAGGAACCTGCCAAGATATCTGCTATACAGCAAAACAGAATGGGATTAGGTTTGGATTTTAGACAGCTGTGTAAACTGTGCTTGTGTTTGCCTTTCAAAAATACCATTAAGAGCAACAGCGAGAGAGGATGAAATCATATTGGTCCAGAAACTAAAAGCAGAAGGATTGCAGTTTCCAGAAGTGTTCTTGTGCTTTGGGATTATATTTCTGATATTTTATGTTGAGCTCTAATTTAGGATATGCACTTCAAATCAAGTCAGTTTGTAAGTGTTTTGCTGAATCACTGCCATGGAAGTTCAACCAGTTCAACTGCTCTGCACCTTCTGAGAACCACCAAGATTTTGAAGTTTTATTAACATTCCATTTTGCAATGAAGACAAGTATTGCTTTAAAATTTCCCATGAAATATAAATTCAGAAATTACATGTATGTGTTATAAATACATTGCGAACTGAAGGATGGCAAAAAATTATAAAGTTAAAAGGTATAAGAAAATGCATAGATTTGAACTGCCTTAAACAGACTGAAAGCCAAAATCGTGGAAATGCTCTCTGAAGTCAGTGGAAGTTTGCACTTAACCCAGAGTGGCTTTAGGTTGCCAGGTGATTATTTGCAGTAGGTAATATTACCAGGTTTGAGAAGCCATCAGTTAGAACACTAGCTATAGCAGTCTTCGAAAATAACATTTATCATCTTCTGCAAATAATTTTGCATTAATCTCATAGCAGCATTTTCTTGCTTCTGTATCCTAATTTTGCTCTGAAATGGAAAAAATCCATTTAAAGCTAAGAAAACACCAGAAGCTATATGCAAAATCGTATTATTTAGCTTCTGAGTTACTATATTTGTTCAATGTTGCTTCACAAGCCTTGCCTTCCCTGTAAAAGTAACCTGTACTTTCACTAAATACTGTAGTTTAGTTCTCACCATAAAAACAAGCTTCAATTCAGTAGCATTTACAATGCTTACAAATATCCTTCTTTTGGTCAAATAACTCCATCATGCGCTGATACGTTTTCTTCAAAAGGCCTTCTTGAAGTGGAGCAAATTGAAAATAGTGCTGTTTCCAAGTAAAGGCCCTGACTCAGCACTCTGCTGTCCCATCTATGCCTCAGCACACCTTCTATGAGAGGAACAGTGTCAGTAAGGTAATGCAGGGTAGTGATACTGAAGATCAGGGTCAGAAAAGAATCTGTACTGAAATTATCATCTAGTGTTACATGCAAAATACTGAGAGCCAGTACATCTCAGCTTGTAAGAAAAGCATCACGTAATCCAGTTACTGACTAAGCAGAAAGAAGCATTATTCACTTGCATAAGAATATTTTGTAGTTGTGGGAAGCAAGAAATACTGTTGCTGTCTTAGCAGTGACAGATACCTAGCAATTTTCTTTTTTAATGACTGAAAAGAATTTGAGTTTATGGGTCCAATCTGGTCTCTGTTGGTCCTGGAGCTTTCCCCAGGAAAACATTTTAAGAATTGCAGGACATAAATTCTTCAATGTTATCGGAATAAAATATTGGAAGGAAGAGGATAAAGTGTGATGTACGGCAAATAAGATTTTGAGTAGTGCTGATGTAGTAGTAGAACTGATGAAAGGAAATCATACTTACTTTCTGCCCATTAAAGCACTGGTTTGGTATTACTGAAGTTCACAGGACCATGTCCTCTGTTCTAAGGGTCATATAAAGCAAAAGATTGTACAGGACACTGTGCAGATTAGGCAGACATCTAAAGATGAATGTTCTATTTATCTTCAAGTCAGGTTTGGTAACAGTGATTATTACAACCCGTAAGACACACACTATATAATATTTAACCTTTAAACTAAATTCACTGTTGTAACAATCTGTAACAAGAGCTGTGTTATTTTGAGAAAAGCCTAGCCTGCTTCCTAGCTGAAGAACCTCATTACAGGTGGTTAATTACCTTCCTTACAGATGGTTATCCAGTGCCATTTGAATCTGTTTGCCAGAAATGCACTCCTGGAGTTATTTGAAAATACCCCTGAATACCTGCTTCTGTGAACTGATGAATAGTAAGGCTCTTCCACTTCAGGCCACTCTCCTGCTATGCTACAGCTACCAGCTAGGATGACAACATTAATATCTTAATGTTTAACGTAGCTTTGCTGATTTGTTTTTTTAACAGAACTCCGTTTAAAATCAAAATAGTAAACAGAAGTAGGTAATTTCCTAGCACAGTACAGTACGCTGATAAGAGATTTTGATCATCAAGCTAATTGCACAATTAGCATTNTTGAAAATGTGTTGGTATTTGTTTCAAATCAGCATTTGAAAATCTCATGGAAGTGACCTGAATTAAATTACTTGGGACCACAACTCTGTGTGTACATGCCTTGCTGAAAAGTTGAGTCTAAACCGGTATTGATTCATCTCACCTCAACTGATTTGATGTCTCGCTTCTCACATGTTCAGCCCGTGCAACATGGAGGCATTTATCACTGCATTTATCTTGTGAAAGTGCTCTTCTGTGCCATGGGTTACTGGTTTGGATGGTTCTGGTAGGCTTAGCTGTGGAGTCCTTCCACTGGCCAGCCATGATTTCCAGTTCTCTCATCACATCGGGGAGCTCTCCTGAGAAACACTGCAGTCCACATCCACACAGTTCCTTCTCTAATGCATCGTTGAAAAATAGCTGGGAAGGTTGTGAATCCCATAAAAGATTATTATAAGTGTAAAAGATTATATATAAGTGTAAAAGAATCATCAGATTATTTTTTAATACAAAACTGCCATAAGTACATTATTAAATTTATTCAAAATGTTAATTAAAGTACATTATTAAACTATTTTTATATGTTTTTTGCATAATGCAAGTTTTGTTTTAACAGCTAACAGAGTGTGATGTGGAGTGATGTAAGAGTCAACTTAGAATTTATCTTACTAAAATGAGCACTTTCATGAAGTAAGAAACNTGCTACAGCTACCAGCTAGGATGACAACATTAATATCTTAATGTTTAACGTAGCTTTGCTGATTTGTTTTTTTAACAGAACTCCGTTTAAAATCAAAATAGTAAACAGAAGTAGGTAATTTCCTAGCACAGTACAGTACGCTGATAAGAGATTTTGATCATCAAGCTAATTGCACAATTAGCATTTTCACAAGAATCTATTGCTACAAGACGATCCCCATCTAGTTCCTGAAGTGTTTTTTTTTCACTGTGCTGTTCTTCTCTCCATCATTAGGGATGCTTTGCTGACTAGTACCATTAACTGTGTCACAAGCTTCATCTCAGGATTCGCAATTTTCTCCATATTGGGCTACATGGCTCACGAGCACAAAGTTAAAATTGAGGATGTAGCCACTGAAGGTAGGGAGTTAATTCTATTTTAGTTTTACCACTTTTTNTTTCCAGTTCTCTCATCACATCGGGGAGCTCTCCTGAGAAACACTGCAGTCCACATCCACACAGTTCCTTCTCTAATGCATCGTTGAAAAATAGCTGGGAAGGTTGTGAATCCCATAAAAGATTATTATAAGTGTAAAAGATTATATATAAGTGTAAAAGAATCATCAGATTATTTTTTAATACAAAACTGCCATAAGTACATTATTAAATTTATTCAAAATGTTAATTAAAGTACATTATTAAACTATTTTTATATGTTTTTTGCATAATGCAAGTTTTGTTTTAACAGCTAACAGAGTGTGATGTGGAGTGATGTAAGAGTCAACTTAGAATTTATCTTACTAAAATGAGCACTTTCATGAAGCTAAGAAACATTATTTGGTAATGCTTTTTTGGTCTATTTCTTTTCTATTTCAGGAGCTGGTTTAGTTTTCATCCTGTACCCAGAGGCAATTTCAACTCTTTCAGGATCTACATTTTGGGCTGTGGTATTCTTCATCATGCTCCTTACTCTTGGCATTGACAGTTCTGTGAGTACTTTTTCTTTCCAGCCTTGATATTTTTCTTTTACTGTTACATTCTGTAACTGGAGAAGTATCGACCTTAAACAGGGGCTTCATTTCATTTCAAGTAAACACTCTGTACATTCTCTGAATCTGTTTTCATGGTCACAGCCAACATACTAAGAGTATTGCTCCAGGCAGTATATTTAAAGGCTCACAATATTTGCGAGGTTTAGGGAAAGATCAAATAATTACTCACTGCTGCTTTTTTATGACCTTACAAAGGTGTTATTCATCAATAATTATTACTATTTAAAGGTTTCACCCAACTGCTATGAACTATTACTACTAGGAACCTATAATAAGGTTTTGGAACCTCTAGTATAACAAGGGTATTTGCTCTTTCCATAATGCAACTTTTACTGTATACCATGATATTCAGGATCACGGAAACTTCAGCCCAGAAAATATCCCAAGATACCTAACAACTTCTGTATTACTTTGTTCTTGCCAAACAGGCATCAAGATATCCTGTTATATTTAGCTTAAAGGTTGATTAATTTCTGGGAAAACCAAGAAGGGTCTTTAAGGAACAGTGAACCATGAACAAACATTTGTCATTTTTAGTAAGGTTGGGGTTTCTTACTTCTAAAGCACAGAAGTCTCTTTTGTAATTCCAAATGTACAGAACTGATCTAGGAATTTTCCTCATTGGAAATGGTAAAAAAGTTTTTCCATTTCTTACAACTACAGAAAACTTCATTCGTTTTCAGGAAGAAAGGGAAAGAATGAACTGACTTGAAGGAGAGCAAAAGTAAGAAAAATGAGGTTGCAGCAGGAAGCTTTGATAATCATTGGCAAACAGGTGAACAAGAGCTTGTGGAGCAAGGTCAGAGCTGTAAAGGTCATATTCAGAGCTAAATGTTTCCTAAGTGTTTGGAATTTTGGATTCCAGCTGAGGTTCAATGGCATTTGCCTTTATACACCAAGATCTGGATCCTTACTCAAAAGGTCGAGGCAAGATTATATCTGGGTTTGTAGCTTGGTCATTTTCCATGTGTAATCAAACACAACAGAAGGGTTGAGCACAGTGGCAGGGCATGAATGACCAGCAGGAACTTTATTAAGAATACAAGCTCAGAAGCATGTATTAGATCCCATACAGTTAACTTTGCAAATACAGTAAATTTAAGGCAATGTAAAGAAAGATTTGAGTGACAAAGACAGCTTTAGATTACAGAACACACTTTTCCTACAAGTGGAGGAAGCTAATTAAAATAGTAGGAACTGATAAACTGTGGCCAAGTTTAGCTCTTTCTTTCTAAAAGAGGAGGGATTTGCTTGTTCATGTTTTATTTAGGATTTTTTTCATCAAGGAAACACAGGTCATGCAGTATTTTTTAAGGCAGTCTTCTCAACTTTCCCCCCATATTTGACTGATCCAATCCCCAAAGGGAAAATTAAAAAAAATTAAATCTAAAAAAAATCCAACCCCAAAATCAAACAACAACAACAACAAAATCATCAACAAGTACCAGAGCTAAAGAGGAAGAATTATATATGACTTGTTTTATTCATGCATATAAACCTGCATGGCACAGAAATACAGACATCTGTACAAAAATGGAGCTGTCAAATGTTTAAGCGAAGAGAAGTCTGACCTGCAAATTTAAGCAAGCAATAATGAAAAGGATAGAAAATGCAACAAATATTTGCAAATATTTTTGGAGTGGATAACTATATTAGCATAAGGAATTGACAAGGGCAACAAATGGTGATATATTAAGAAATGGTCCTTTGCAAAAATAATCCACGCTGTCTCTTTCCATTTTCAACTTCTCCAAGACCATTTAAGTGCCAACAAGGTAACAACTTCTGAGAACATCAGATATTAACCCATCTTAACTGCAGGACACTCACTGATAATGCCCCAGACATTAGGAAATACACTCTATTTTGAGACTTTAGTTTACTTTAGTTGTGAACATTAGTTTAGAAAAAAAAGTAAAGATCCACTGCCCCCAGAAATTTTTGTCTAGTCAGGAATCATTCAAATTCTAGAGAGAATCCACTGCTACTGATCTCAACCAGAGATGTTGATTCCATGAGATTCTTACTGGAAGGAGACAGGCTATATCAGCACCTGGTAATCGACTACTGTATTGCACCAAGCAGTCCAGATCTTGCCATGATCTTTCAGCATCAGAGAGAGAACAGAATCCAGCCTTCAGTACATTTCCCCAGGGTGCTTGGTGTGTCTGTCTTTATAGTAGACGTGTATTAAGGAATTTGGTTACTGAAGCTGCCAGCTTTTCCCCCAAAGCATACAAAAATTTATATTATTTTTCCCAAAATACTGTCTACCTACTGTCTTGGTAAGTCAGTGAAGGGTCCACAGATGATATGACTATCCATCCACCAACCATGAGAGAATAAATTATACCTCAGAATGCCAGTCATTTACAGCTGACGTGTCAGAAATCATACAGTGGTTGGGATACATAAGCTGCTTTACATTCATCAATCTGTATTTAGAACAGTCAGTGGTATTTAACAAGAGATCTTGGCTTCCCCTCCTCAGATGGGTGGAATGGAGGCTGTCATCACTGGCTTGGCAGACGATTTCCAAATTCTGAAGCAGCACCGAAAGCTCTTCACCTTTGGTGTTTCTTTCGGCACTTTCCTACTTGCCCTTTTCTGCATCACCAATGTAAGTACAACAAAAGTTTCCATCAACAAGCTACCTGAAAAATGCAGTTAGCTTTCTCAGATAGAAATATGAATGGGCTCAGGTGACTACTTTTGTTATAAATTTTAATTCTTAAACAACTTTATGGTCAAACATTACTTTTAGATCCATGGAGCTCTTCTGCTTTTTTGCCCAAAATCATTAGCTATCAATCAAACCTACAAGTCTGTTCCTAAGAAGTGTCTGTACTATTGTTGCCTTTGTTTAGGTTTGTGTTTGGAGTTTTAAAATTACATTAAATGGAGCTGTGTTGTGTGCTTATTCCTGTGTGAGGAACTAAGGATTTCAAGTGGGCTGGTCTTTAGTCCCCTGGCTATTCTCACCTTGAGGCAAATAAGAAGCATTCACTTCTTGTAAAAGGAATTGAGAATAGTCATCTCTTCTCCCCAATGTGTTTCTTGATGTTTCTTCTTGTACCTAGATCCTATCTCTTACTCTCAGTGCCACAATAATAACTTACACTGAACATATAATAATCACTACCATCATCTGAACCATTTGCCTCATCAGGCTTTTGACAATTAACCAAAGGATAAGAAACAGTGTTCTAGGTTGGTTGGGTTTTCTGACAAATATCAAAAAGCTCTGTAAACAAAGATGCCAGATTTGTCAGAAAACAATTGAAATTTGAGGTAGCCAGTAGATATGCTGATCCTCTCCTTTCCTAGGAATGGTTTCCAGATCTATTAAGATTACTGGTGGTGTAAGTCTATTAACACCAAAACTCTTTTTACACTAAAAGAATACCCTGGTATTTGTATTCTAGTTTCCTCAAGCTGGAAAACATTTGAGACACTAAAAATTTATATATCACCTAAAATATCTATCCTTGTAACACCATGCTATCTGCTATCTCCATCGTTACCTAGAGAACTGAGCATGATCCTTCTTTATTCAAACTTCAGCTGGAATAAAATTTTGTGAAGTACAAGATCCAAAGGAACTTAGTGGTTAAGAAGCTGAACTGGTGCCAACAGGTGCAATTCCACTGCCTTGAAGTGAACTAAAGCAGTTCAAGATATCAACTTAGTTCTAGCTTTCAAATAACAGCACCTGTTTAGACTTAAGTTCACCCCACCATCTGGAAAGCACAAAAATGCCCAGACTTGTCCAAATGTGTTGCTTCACATAACTAAAGAATATTTCCATGTGTAGAAAATACAAAGAAAACCCCTTGTGATACCATCAAATTAATCTGTTTGATTTGGTCCTCTGCAATTTTAAGGCTGTCTTTTCAAAATATGTTTCTTACGAAACCACATTTATCACTCACTTTGCTATGTTTGATAGCAAAGGAGTCATTTAGAGCAGGTGTAGAATAAAAACAAGAGGTCAGACTCAAATGTCATTCAATAAGCAACATCATCTTTCTAACACAACAACCAAAGTTCATTCAGTTTCCGGAGAAGTCCCCACAGAATTAAAAACCTAGGCAGGGCCTAATACTCTTCTCTCTATTTTTGTAAATATGCACAGCTGCTTTGGTAAACTATCTTTCTATAAGAAAAAAAAGAAGACTGATAGATTGCAGGGATTAAAAACAGCTATAGTGCTAAATATTATTAAATATTTAACTATTTAAAACGGGTAAAAAATTTGAAAAATAAATCCTTTGTTCCCCCCTACTGAACAGGCATAGTCAGATTCAGTTTGGTTGAAAAAAAAAGATTTTAATGAAAGTCTGCTGCAACTGCAAACATTTTGGTTGTTTAGATGTGACAAAGAACATGTCTGAAACACGTTATTCAGTTTCATTTTGAAATAAGCAAACATACTGTGGTATTCCATACCTTCATTTTCACAAATGCATACCACATTGTAAAATGAAGCTAAAAGCAGTCAAATTCCAGCTTAAAATTAAAAAGTATCAGTGAAAAAAGACCTTAGTAAATGCATTTACAGTCCTCAGTCACAAACTGGAGATGACCTGGTTTGCTCACCCCCCTGAGCAAGGGTTTGCTAATACCACAGCAAAGAAACAAAAGAGGACAAAGCTGCCTCCATGCTGGGCTGCTATCAGAGACTCAACATGCAACTGCTCCTGCTGCAGAACACTGGAAACCAGAGACCCTGGGGAAAGGAGACGTCAGTCTGAGACTGAAGGAAGATTCTCATTAGCTGCTGTAGACATGCCCTGACCCACAAGCTGCTGCGTGTTGCCTTCAACAGCCCTGTGCCTTCAACTTCCACCACACGCCGTGTGCCGGGATCACTGGCTGATCACACTACACTGAGGTTTCTGCTTCCCAGCTCAGTGTAGATGTATGTGAAAGGAAGCCCCTTCAAGGGCTGCGATTCTGATTCCACTATTTTCTAGGCAAATATGAACCCACGTGTGCAGCATCAGCTCCACATTCAAACACTTGGGCTGAGATAATGTTTCAGGTAAAGCAGATTTCTGCTCACTGGATGCAAAAATGACTGAGGTGATTCTATTTGTGACTTTTGTTTTGTCATGTCTTTTAACTGCCCAATGCTAGGGTGGAATTTATGTGCTCACGCTCCTGGACACATTTGCAGCTGGGACTTCTATATTGTTTGCTGTTCTAATGGAGGCAATTGGAGTTTCCTGGTTTTACGGTAAGCACTTCATTTTGGAATGAAACCTACAGTTTCCTACAGTGATTTTCTTTGATTTATGAAGAGTGACAGGAATGCAGACATTCACTGGGCCAAACTTGGAAACCCTGCAGAAAGCCAAAGAAAACTGCCTTGTGCCGGGAACTGCAGTGGAATGGGAATGTTGCTGCTTTTGCCAGTGTTTTGCAGCTGGTGACACAGCCAATGACTTGCAGTACTGGGCCTATACCTGGTAGTAGTATACCAAAGTAGTGCAAATAGATTAAGCCTAAATACAGGTTCACCTGTTCCTCCTCTCCATGATTTCCACAGGGCTACCTCAAGTTCCAACCACGTAATACAAATATAGGTACTTTTTCTTTAGAGAGTTGTAGTAATTCCTACAGTAGTCCCTTTTGTTTGATATTTTGTTTGTTATTCTACTTACCTGTAAAACACTGGAAGTTTAAAATTTACCTTATTTCATAGCACAGTGTGGAATACCAAACGTCCTATATAGCAGAAATAATCCTATTTATGTTACTTCATACTAATTTATAGCACAAAAAAAAAAAAAAGGTGCAATAATTTGCTTTATCCTCAATATGGCAGGCTTTAGGAATATTGCATTGATCTCTGGCACGAGGCTGGGGTCACTGTGTGCCTACCAGAGTGAAGTAATCTGCTACAGAACCCTGAAATAATACGACTCACAATTTAAGTCAGGTCTCAGAAGATGCACTCAGATGATCCAATAACTTCCCTCTCATTGTTTGGTCTTTAAAATTTATCTCCTCCCTAAAGCAATGTAGCCACCCTCAGTAAGTTTGCAGGCAACACCAAACTAGGTGGGAGTGTTGATCTGCTTAAGGGTAGCTTCACAGAGGGACCTGGGCAGGTTGGATCGATGGACCAAGGCCAGTTGGATGAGGTTGTGCCAGATTTTGCATTTAGGTCACAACAACCCCAAGAAAGGCTAAAGGCTTGGGAAAGAGTGGCTGGAAATCTGCCCAGCAGAAAAGGACCTGGGGGTGTTGGTGGACAGCCCACTGAACATGAGCCAGCAGTGTGCCCAGGTGGCCAAGAAGGCCAACAGCATCCTGGCCCCTATCAGGAATAGCGTGGTCAGCAGGAGGAGGGGGTTGATGGTGTCTCTGTACTGGGAACTGGTGAGGCCTCACCTCGAGTGCTGTGTTTGGTTCTGGGCCCCTCACTACAAAAAGGACATTGAGGTGCTGGAGTGTGTCCAGAGGAGAGCTACCAAGCTGGCGAGGGGGTTTAGAGAACAAGTCCTATGAGGAGAGGCTGAGGGAACTGGTCATGTTTAGTTTGGAGAAGAGGAGGGTGAGGGGAGACCTCATTGTCCTCTACAACTACCTGAAAGGAAATTGTAGAGGTGGGTGTTGGCCTCTTCTCCCACGTGAATAACGACAGGACCACAGGAAATGGTGTGAAGTTGCAGCAGGGGAGTTTCAGATTAGATTTTAGCAAGAATGACTTTACAGAAAGAGTGGTCAGGCACTGGAACAGCCTGCCCAGGGAGGGGGTTGAAGGATCATCCCTGGAGGTATTTAAGAAATGTGTAGATGTGGAACTTCAGGGCATCCTCTAGTGGCTGAGATTGTAGGGGGTTTTGTGTGTGTATGGTTGGACTCGGTGATCTCAGAGGTCCTTGCCAACCATGAAGATTCTGTGATTCTCTGTAAATAAAAAGCAAGATGATACACAAATTTAATAAGTAAGAAAAAGCTTATTTTTCTCTTTCCCACTGTATAAATGAGCACAATGAAGGCAAACAGCCACATTCACTGCACTAAACCCCTATGACTGCTCTTAGATAACCTTAACTGGGGAAAACTCAACAGACTGAAGTTGCGCCTTATACCACAACGCTGACTTTGGCAACACAGCAGGACACTGAGTCTGCCTGAGCTCAGTCCTTCACCTGCGGGAACTTCACAGTCTCGTGAAATGTCCCATGCTGGCTAATTTCACCAAGATAAAAACCCCAGCCCTTGACTGTAAATGATGAAGCCGAGTCTTAGTATTCTCAAACTAGTGAAACAAAAAGGTTAAAGTGAATATTGCTTAAGAGTAGAAATATTTCAATTTTGTATTACTATCTATAGCCTACTAAAATGCTGATTATATGGGAGAGTATCTGGCCACTCCCCATCCCTAATTCAGCATTTAACAGATGAGGTGTTTTCAAATATATGAAAACAGTGTTGTAAAGGTTTTCCTTTTTCCCTACACTTCCAACCTAGAGGAGTACTTTTTATGTTCTAGCACTGACCCGGATTTAAAAATTTCTCCTGTTGTAGGGGGAAGGTAGGGCAGTTCACAGCCTGGAATTGTTTTACTGGAAAAGATGCCTCCTCTGGAAGGGCACAAATTACGAAGTGCCAAGCAGAACAAAACAAGTCATAATTTCATCTGAATTAGGCGTGTCTTACCGAAAAAAAAGAAGAGAGTGATTTTTCCTTTCTTTTGGGGAGAATGCTATCAGTTCTTTATCTTGTCACCAACAGGATTAATAAAATTCTAAGGACCTGAAAAAGAATATCTCATTTTCTCCAAGTAAAGCAATAGGATTCTGCAGCTTGGGTCTTATACAAGTCACCTCTGCAACAGCCTAAACTATCAGTTATATCTGAAATTGCTTGCTGCTAAGATCAATCAAGTTTCTGACCTCTTGAGTTTGTTCCTCATCTCCTCTTAACTTTCATGTCATACTTTCTGCTTGGTCACAACTCTTTTCATTATTACCTGGTTTCAGTGTCATAGCATACTGCAAGTCTCCACCCCATTGAAGTCTGTATTGAACTAGCTGCCCAGATTCTCAATAAGATTGTTCTTCCCCTTAAAGTCATCTTCATTTCTATGCAGAAATAGTGTTTATAGTTTTTCTGTGATTCAGAAGGTTCTTAGGCATTCTTACTGCCCTTTACCTCCCTCAGTCACTCATTTATCTATCCATGCTGTGCCACCATATTCGTCTAGTCAAATTCTCACTTGCAGTTAAAATCTCTTCATGAGGGAATGAGGTGAAAGAGGGGCATTGATGCATAAAGCTGTTAAATCTACTAAAGAAACAGTTTTTAGCTGTAATATACTAATTCTGTCATCCAGTATCAGCATGGAGCCAGCAGCTCATGTGTTGTTCTCTCTCAAAATAGTGGAGGCACTAGACTTCACAAACAACTGTCTTTAATCCCTGTAAGAGCTGAATGCAGAAGAGTGACAATAGCTTAGCTTAGAAGCAAAGGCATAAAAATATTCTTCAGTTAGTAAGGGCGAATTATTATCTGCTGCTATTGAAATAACATTTAGTGCACTATACAATAGCTAGACTTCATATGTTATTCACAGATCATAAGGTTAGTCAAATTTTGTTTGTGACACCTCCTGTCCTTCATCATCCATTCCTTTCTCCCTCCTGCCTCCCCATAACCAGGAAAGTATCTACTCATTTGTCTTAAGCAGTTGACAGATGTTTTTACTGACACAGCATGACCTGTTGCATTATGAAGAACTTATTGCAGCCCCAGGTGCTACATAAACTGATTAAATCTGGCGTGTTCTTGTCTACCTCTTCTTTATGACAGACCCCAGTTGCCTTCATGACCCAGCTGAATATTAAGCCAGCCTGAAGGCAAGCACTGGCATTTTGCCACAGACCAGAAAAGGTGGAAATCTAGTTCAAATTATACCTATGGCCACTTGCTGTGAAGTTTCTTCTTGCAAGGGCCACTGGTATGTGTAAGAGAAGGAAGAGGTAGTTTGTTTACTGTGCAGATGTATTTTAGTTATGACTGCTTGTTAAGCTTGGCACCATTTTTCTTCTTAGGCAACCCTGATATCATCCCTCTGATGAATATTCTCAGTAAAGTCAGACACCTCTCTCACTGATACAGAACTGCTCTTCAGTTTCACTGGCTGGAAAATCCCTACTCAATCAGATTCTAATGTGAATATCTCCCTGAATGACAAGAATAAGCTCACTGTGAGCTAGCAATGATCTTCATCTTCACCTACAATCTCAATTACTTTCATTTACTGAAATAATTACCAAAAAAAAGATCCCTTAGACTGAAATTTTAGACCAAAAGGTGCATTTATTTAAAAAAGAAAAAAAAATAAATATCTAAGCTTGGTTCTTTGATTTTGCAAAAGGGAAAGAAATTAACCAAGTTCTGACTGCTGGAACTCATCTTTTGCTCACAGATGCTTTTGTGTGAATATGTGCCTGGTGTGAAAGTGGAAATGCACACATTTCCACAGAATGGAAATACAAACAGGGCAAACTGACCTGGAGAGCTTACTTACTGCACTGCTGTGGTGGAAAAGTGTCTTCTGCTGTTCTGGTTGCTTTTACACTAGCACAGCTGCCCTTCTTTGGGAACAGTACTGGTATGGCTTACTGCCCTATTGCCACCAGTTGAAGGGCGCCACCAACAAATATCAGTATTGCTCCAGAGTCAGAAAGGAGCCTCAGGAATGGAGAGTTGTTGTGGACAAGCTCCATAGCTAATCAACAGATACCTTGCTCTGTGCTCTGTTGTATTTGCAAATTAATACCATACAATGGCATTTATATTCCTTTTTCATGTTTCGTGTTCCATCTTTTTCATGTTCCAATGCCAATGATTGCTGAACTGCATAAAAAACACTATGTCTTTCCTCATCTTCTGGACAAGGGCCCATATTACTGCAATTTTGCATTTGATACATACATGCTCATTAGGACAGGAGCAGGAGATGGGTGTCATCTTTATGTGCAGAAGAGCAACTCAAATGTAATGAAAGGCTGAGTGCTTGTGGATCAGTGCAGAGACCAGCAAGGGTGACATTGTGGGGAATATTGTTACAGAGCACCTGATCAGGGTCAAGAAGTGGAAGAAGCCTTCATTAGGCAACTTAAAGAAGTGTCCAGATCTGACATTGACTCTTAGAGATGAAGGTAGCAGAAACATAGCATAGATGCTAGGTAGGCAAACCAGACGTGACGCTCTTCTGGACCTGCTACATACACTCAAAGAAGAGCTACCTGGGGATGTGGGCAGCAGACTAAATGAGTCAGAAGAGTGATCTGCCAGCATAGGAAGCCAACAACATGCTGAGCTCTAACAGAAGTACAACCAGGAGATAAAGGAAGTGATTATCCTCTTACTCGGCACTTGTTAGACTGCACCTGGAGTACCGTGTCCTTATTTTAACCCTTCATAAAAGTAGGTGGTGTTAAACTAGAGAGAGTCCAGTGGTGGGTCACCAAGATATTCAGGAGCTGGAGCAGACACCTTGTGAATAAAGTCAGAGAACTGAGCTTATTTTGTCTGGAGAAGGCTTAGGGAGGACCTGATAGTGGGCTTCCAATACTCACAAGGAAATTATCAAGAAAGAGAGCCAGGGTTTTAACTTAGGGGCACAATGGGAGAACAAAGAACTGTAATCAAATTAAAAAGTAGAAAATAATTTTTCTATATAAGGATAATTAAACATTGGAACACTTTGCCAAGGGAGTGCTTGCTGACACTGTTCTTAGAGGTTTGCAAGACCCAATTAGACGAAGCCATAACAAAGCTGTTCTGAATTGTGATAACCTTGGTTTGAATAAGAGGCTGAACTCCCAAGAAATACAGGAAAATGGGAATAATTTGATGGCTCTGTGATTTACTGTTATTCCCAAAAGCCAAAATATGTGATGGCTCGATGAAGCAGTTTCACTACTCTTCATTTGCATGCAAACTGTGTGAGCTCATACATTGCTACGCACATCCACAAAAGTAAACTCAGTACGGGGAATAAAAAAAAAAAAGAAGGAACATTTGCAAGAAAAAGGAATTAAGTACAAAATATCTTGAAGATTGATTCAATATACTTTTTTTCTTTCTTACTACTATATTATGTCATAGAATCATAGAATGATTCAGGTTGGAAAAGACTCAGGCTCATCGAGTCCAACCATCAACCCCATTCTATAAAATTCTCCCCTACACCATATCCTCCAACACCACATCTAGTCAACTCTTAAAAACAGTCAGGGATGGTGACTCCACCACCTCCCTGGGCAGCCCATTCTAGGGTCTGACCACTCTTGCTGGGAAGAATTCTTTCCTAATGTCCAGTCTAAATCCACCCCGTTGCAGCTTGAAGCCATTCCGTCTCATTTTATTGCTAATTACCTGTAAGAAGAGACCAGCACCAACCTCTCTACAATGTCCTTTCAAGTAGCTGTAGAGAGCAATGAGGCCTCCTCTTCCTCAAACTAAACAGTCCCAGCTCCTTCAATTGCTCTGCATAAGATTTATTCTCCAGGCCCCTCACCAGCTCCGTGTCCCTCCTCTGCACTTGCTCCAGCCCCTCCAGATCTCTCTTGTGCTGTGGTGCCCAGAACTGGACCCAAGACTCAAGGTGTGGCCTCACCAGTGCTGAGTACAGGAAGACAATCATCTCCCTGCTTCTCTGGTCACACTATTTCTCATACAACCCAGGATGCCAGTGGCTTTCTTGGCCACCTGGGCACACTGCTGGCTTGCATTCAGCCACTTGTCAATTAGAAGCCCCCAGGTCCTCTTCTGCCAAGCAGCTCCAGCCACACTTCCCCAAGCCTGTAGCGATCCCTGGGGTTGGTGTGGCCCAGGTGCAGGACCTGGCACTTGGCCTTGAAGTTAACTTACCATTAATGTTGGCCCATCGATCCGATCTATCCAAGTCTCTCTGTAGTTCATGTGATTTCTTGGATTCATTTCAATTATATGTATGGTATTAAAGAATTATTACTAATTTTTACTTGTCAATTAAAAAAAATATATCCAAGCACATTGAGGAATACTACACATCCACATAGTTCAATAAGACAAGAGGGGAAAACAAATTATTTTAGCTGCAGCAACTGAGCAGTTTCAGCTCAGGGCCAGGACGTCCTCAAGGTCCTCCATTCAAGTAAGCGGATCTGAAGCCACTGGCTGAGCCCATACAGCAAAATTACTTCCAAAGGTCTAGCATGGAGCTGCACAGGAGGTACCAGTAACATGTTTCATTCTATCTGGTCTGTACATCACTGAGATGAAAGAAGGTTGTCCCAGTGCCAAGAGGGTAACTTGCATTTAGAGCCAAATCTACTTTTTACTTTCTTTCCAATCTGTTCCTTTTTGCATATTGATTTAATCCCCTTGACAACACAATATTATGTATGTAGAGAACAGGCCAAATTTTCTTTTGCCATTTAATAGACTATTACAGTGGTGACATTCTCAGGTAGCTGCAGTGTTTATTATTTCAGGAATTACACTGAAATAATCTTGGGTTCAGAGTATCTGATCTTAAGTTCTAGGTATTTCTTACTTGTTTTTCACTGGAAAAGCAAAGAGATTATTCCTGTATTCAGCACCAGTTCCCCAGCATGAAATCCGGAGTGTTGTTTGTGGTACACCAGTTGCTTCCTGTAACTCGCCCACAATTTAAGTTTATCCTGCAGAAAAAAAACCTGGTCAAAGCCTTTAAAGAAGTGAAAAAAGCCAAGCCCTACAGGTACTATCACCTGTAGTTATAACTATGTTCTCCTTTACAGGGTGATTCTTAGAAAGGTTATTAGAAGTTATATAGTATTGAAAAACTATACTGATGAAAAAGCAGTCTGAGAACGTGGACTCCATTTTCAGTAGAAATTGAACACAAAGCACTATATGAGCTCTGGATTGTCTGTCAGGAAACATACAAATAAAATTTTGGGGGAGTATATAGTCCTTGTTTTGACCTTCTGCACAATGATAAATCTCACTCAGTATTCATAGCAGTTGAAAATCAGTCACTTTAAAGTTCACAGCAGGCACTGCAAATATGATTAGATTAAATTTAAAGAGCATTTGCAGCTCTTTTTGGCTGCTTTGTTTCATCTGTAGGTAATACTGGGGGTGTGGAAATCAAAGCAAAGTTTACACTCAAACATCCAGACTTTGTCAATGAGTTGTGCCCTGGCTGCACGTTAAGGGATAACTCAAGCTGTTCTAGTTACATTAAATAATTATTACCAAACTGATCCACATGAAGAGAAACAATTATTATTGTAAACAGTACATCCTCTCTAATGGACCAATATGCATGGCAAAAACCTGCATTTCTGCTTTTTACCTAATAGGGTTCAGATTTAAAAGTTAACTTCCTGAACATGTCAAGTATAATAACTACTGACAAGTTTGACATGCCAGATTGCACTAGAGGCAACCACTTCTCTATGAGCTTGAAAGTTAGAGATTGCTTTGGTTTTTCTTAAGAAAAACTGAGAAGGTTATTTCCCCCCATTTTTATGTGAGCAATAATCATCCAATTCTAAAATACAGTGTGGAAAACAGCATGGGCTTGGACTAAACTTCTGCAAGATACCTCATACCAGAATAGAATCAATAAGAAAAATTGTGATGAAGCTACCATTCAAATGGATTTTACAGCCACTATAAAATGCATATATACATTTATAGTAAATTACTTAATGCAAAGAAAGTGTTTCAGCAAAAGCTGAAGATGGAAAATGTCCCACTCAAAACTAAAGTATTTCCAGAAAGTTCAAAGCATTCAAGTTAACATTAATTAATATTACTAGATTAAAAAATTTTATATATATATTTCTTACATGCAGACAGTTTAATATGCTTGTAGACTACTCGTTTGGAGAGATGAGGCTTATGCCACTCATAGAAAACACATTATAATTGTGCAGTTCTTCCTAAGGCATTCAGGTACAGAATTCATAGTGCTTATTCAATGTGTAAAATACATAAGGAATTAAAAGGCGCTGTCTGAAATGCCATCTCTTCCGTCTCTGCTGTTACAGAATTCAGTATGTCCTGAGGAACCCGGGACAGCAGATTTTTTTGCTTTCCCCTTGCAGCATGACCTATTTGAAGGTGCTGTCTAGAGTGCTTCTGAAGCACTCTCTAGGGAGTTAACAAGGTCAACAGGATCATCTGTTCTGCATTGGCTGGGGGAAGAGATTTCTACTGCAGCTCTTTACACTGGTTTAATAGCTATTAATATTTCAACTGGCATAAGTACTAAATACAAACACATGTATTTACACACACATACAAAGTCAGACATGATGGATTCAAGGAGTACTACAGGCTGAGAACTGGGTGTTCACAGCTCTTCTCTCTGGCCATCCAGTCACCTTGTTCTGGTGCATCAGTTTCTCCGGAATGCGGTGAATCCCACTACA
>VZTM01038056.1:0-10126 GCA_013400555.1 Jacana jacana
TTTTTTTTTGTTGGAAGGTGCCTGAAACTGGACACAGAGCTCACAGTGGGGCCTCAGTTGCGCCCAGGATGGGGAGAATCACTTCCTGAGTCCTACTCCCCATGCTGTTCCTGATCCAGGCCAGGATGCTGGTGGCCTTCTTGGCCACCTGGGCACACTGCTGGCTCCTGTTCAGCCCACAGTCTATGAACACCTCCAGGTCCTTTCCTGCCAGGCAGCTCCAGCTGCTCTGCCCCAGGCCTGGAGCGCTGCAGGGGGTTGGGGTGACCCAAGGGCAGGATCTGGTACTTGACCTTGTTGAACCTCATCTCGTTGGCTTTGGCCCATCCATCCAGCTTGTCCAGACTCCTCTGCAAATCCTTTCTGTCCTCGAGCAGGTCGACACTCCCACCACATTTGGTGACATCTGCAAACTTTCTGAGGGTGCAACTTGAGTTTAGGGAGATGTCTCAGTCCCTTGTGTTAAAGCTGACCAGATCTCTGGTTCTTGAAGACAGAGGACTAGGAAGCAACTCAAGGTGGGTGTGGGTAATAAATCTTACACCAGTTTATGAAAGTGTTCCCTGTCTGAAGTTGCTGGCAACAGCAGCAGCTCCTTTCTGTCAGGTCAGAGAAGGGAGTTAGTGCTTGAGGCTGGCTGCTGCAGCTGTATCTCAGCAACCTTGGCTGCTGCTGATGGGGAAACATGCCCGAAGACAGACGAGCCAAAAGGTGTCTGCCTTCTCAAAAAGACTAAGAAAACCTCGTCTGGCTCAAGCTGCTTAGCCAAAGGTAGGGCTTCCAGGTGCTAAACAGATGGTAACAAGAATTTAATGAGTTTCATTGCTCTGTGCTGAACCTGTCAGTTTTTCAGCTTCGCAACATCGAAGATGAAACTCTTCCTAAAGCAGATACTACCCAGCATCTACACAGAGGGAAAATATTTAACATTTTTATAATCCTTTCAGTTTTGTTACTGTCAGGGATTATTAACAGAGCTGGGGAGGAAATCGTATCCACTAATTTAACGCGCCATTTTCTTTGTTGCACTAATGAAAGGTTTCAATATATATATTTTTTTTTAAACAGTGCTTTGTTAACCTAATGAACCAATCCTCGTTAATTACAATGGCTGTTGAAAAATACAATTTCTTTTCTTGTAGGACTCTGGGGTTGGAGTAATCATCATTAGAGCTCTGGTTCTTTGCTTGGATAAAACAGCACTGTTATCATAGAATCATAGAATCATATAGGTTGGAAGAGACCCTTGGGATCATCAAGTCCAACCATCAGCCCCACTCTACAAGTTCTCCCCTACACCAGATCCCTCAACACCACATCCAATCTACATCATCACGCGTTATGTTTCATTAGTCGGCCTGGTCACATTCCCACTGGTTGGTTGGAGTCTTTCAAGGCTGCAAACTGACCTCCCATGGGACCTGGCTGGGTCCTCGGCACTGAAAAATACATAAAAGCTGTCTGGTGCTGTTGAACACAGAGACACCAGCAAAGCTTGCTAGATTATACAGGCAATGGCTGTGAAGAAAGGTTAGAAGTTGGAAAAGAAATGGGGGGAAAAAGAAATACTTAGTGAGTGACAGTTTAATGGGTCTTTATGGGTCTGCTTGATGGTCTCAAGTTGAGCCACCTAATCCCTTTGTGCTGTGTAAGTGGCAGTGGGACCAAGCCATGATTTTACAGCTCCTCCCCTCTCATACAAAAGGCTGGTTTTCGGTCAGGAGTTGTGTCATTGGTAGAACCACAGTGCTTTGGACTCTTAGGGCTACAAAGATGATGAGGAGCCTGGAGCATCTCTCTGATGAGGAAAGGCTGAGGGACTTGGGTCTTTTCAGTCTGGAGAAGAGAAGGCTGAGGGGGGATCTGATCAACACCTAGAAATACTTCAAGGGTGAGTGTCAAGAAGACAAAGGTGTCTTTTTCAGTGGTGCCACCCAGTGACAGGAGAAGAGTAAATGGGTGCAAACTGAAGCATGAGAAGCTCCACATAAACATGAGGAGGAACTTCACTTTGAGGGTGGCAGAGCCCTGGCAGAGGCTGCCCAGAGAGATGCTGGAGTCTCTGTCTCTGGAGACATTCCAAACCCACCTGGCCACGTTCCTGTGGGACCCGCTCTGGGTGGGACCTGCTCTCTGGCAGGGGGTTGGACTAGATGATCTCCAGAGGTCCCTTCCAACCCTGTGTCATTCTGTGATTCTGCATCTTTTGCTTTAGGAACCACGAGTTCAGTGCAGCAGAAAATTAAGTCTTTTTTTTTTTTTTCATAAAACTGTAAGTAGATCCAGGAGACACTTGAGGTCCTGCAGAAACAGTGTCCCAGTATTCCTGAGCTCAAACTTAAAGAATGTTCAGGAAATAATACTTTAAGAAAGAGATGAAACACTTTATTGATTTCCTCTTTGATTTTGTTTTTTTTTGGGGGGGTTTATTTAGTTTTGTTTCCTGGCTCTAATGTTATTAAGCCCCATAGTGCTAGCCACAACCTCCCCATTGGAGTCTGAATCTTGCTGCCTGCAAGTAAGGGTGTTTGTGTGGTGAAGGCTGCACGTGGTGGTAAGTTTGGTGCATCCAAAAAATGTTGTAAGAACCAGCAGGAAGTCTCATCCCTTTTCAAAGTTAATTCTGCTGTATTTAAAGGAAGTGTGTAATGATGAGACTCCTGGAGTTTAGGCACCAGTGAATAAATTACAAGGCACTTCATTCTCATTCTGGCCAGCTGGAGTACGCAGGAGCACTTTATGATTCAATTATATTCTCCTTATAGCACTCCAAGATTGCAGTACAAAAGAGATTAATTCTAAAAATCCTGTGGTATCAATTTTTTGTGCCTTCAGGTAGAGACTTTCCTCCCCTGGAGGGCCAGCAGCGTGGCAGTCTGATGAGCTGTGGCTTTGAGGTTTCTTCACTCAGTCTCTCAAAGGGGTGCTCAACTAATAACGCGGTTGTGTGAAGAGCCACATCTTAAAGCCCTGCTTTGTATTTTAAGCTCTGTTTTAGCCCTGTTTTAAACCATGTGGTGTGAGTATGGTGCTTGCAAGCATGCTGTAACCCACAGCTGTTAGGTCCCTGCTGTTAGGTCCCTACTCTTGACTGGGAGTTTTTGGTGTCCCTGTTTGTGAAGCACTCGAGGAGACAGGGAATGCTATGGCTTGTTGAGACACTAGATGCAGAGTAAGAAGTTTCTGTAGGTTTCTCTTGGATTGGAGTTTCTGTTCTGCTGGTTTGCGTTTTTTTGTGGTTTTGTATTTTTTTTTTTCATAATGTTATGTGTCACTGCTTCCTTGTACACTCCCTTTACCATCCTAGACACGATCTGTGGGGCAGTTCTTAGATCCAGAGAAACAGATTTAGGAGCGAGGATGTCTGTGGGGGAGGAGAGAGAGTAAATGAGGAAGCTGCAGCTGAGAGTGAAGGGGCAGAGGATGTAGAATCACAGAATTGTCTGGGTTGGAAGGGACCTTTCAGATAATCTAGTCCAAATACCAACTGAATTCTGATAGAAACCATTACTAACTGATGTCTCCCAGCACCGTATAAACCCGGCTTTGCAATCCCTCCAGGGATGGGGCCTCAACCCCTGCTCTGGGCAGCCCATCCCAAGCCTTCACAACCCTTT
Organism: Jacana jacana; assembly: GCA_013400555.1. Lineage (NCBI taxonomy): Eukaryota > Metazoa > Chordata > Aves > Charadriiformes > Jacanidae > Jacana > Jacana jacana. Next base: position 3,618 of record VZTM01038056.1, read on the forward strand.
CCATGCAAACATTGCTCCTCATCTCCAATCTGAACCTCCCCTGGCACAACTGGAGGCCATTTCCTCTTGTCTCATCACCTGTGACTTGGGAGAAGAGACTGACCCCCCCCTGGCTACACCCTCATTTCAGGGAGTTGGCGAGCGCCAGAAGGTCTCCCCTCAGCCTCCTCTTCTCCAGGCTGAACACCCCCAACTCCCTCAGCCTCTCCTCACAAGACTGGTTCTCCAGACCCCTCACCAGCTCTGTTGCTCTTCTCTGGACCCACTCCAGCATCTCAGTGTCTTTATTTTTGTGTGTAGGCGCCCAGAACTTTGGCCCTTCTAATTTTCTCCCTATGTAGCCTTACAACATCTTTGCAGCCTTCCTTCTAAAGGCCATAAACTCTCCTTTTTTTCCCCCCTCTGAGTTATAACCGTATTTCTGGTCAGCCAGGTTGGTCCATTCCCCTGAGAGTTTGCTCTGTGGCACATGGGTTTCCCCGGGTCTGGAGCACCCTGCAGAACCTTGACTGCTGTGTTTATTCCAAAGTGTTTCTACCGATGTGTTAAAATTGCCACCTTAAGGGCTGTGAACTGAGCCAGGAGAAGCTCTCCCCTGTCATCAGGCTGTGCTAACTGAGGGTTTTGCCTGTCACCTCCGGGGTGTGGGTGATTCCTGCTTTGGGTTGTGTTGCTGCACTTGACAGAACCACGTGGCACTAAAACATGTGGGTTTTACTGTCTCTGTAACAGAGTGTCCCGTTCTTCAGGTACTCATTGCCTCTGCTGCTCCCCTGAGTTTAGGGAAAATCAGCTTCTCCATCTTTTGCAGATGCCTGATGCCGAATTAATGTCTGGTCTCGATGATTCCACTGGTGCAGTGGATGGAGAGAGTTGATTCCCAGAGGGGTTCAGAGCAGGTTGAGGAGGCTCCAAAGCTCTTTGGTACCTCCTCCTTAGGGGAGAAGACCTTGCTTCCTACCTCATGGGGAAGCTGTTAGCCAAGGACCCCGGTGTCTCACCATCTGGTGGTTGCCACTGTACAGTCCTGCTTCCCTTTTTGTAGCCCCTGGTGTATGATGGTGACAGATGAAGCCTCCGCTGATTATGAGATCGGTTTTTCTGGTTTTCAGTAGTGATAAAAGTGACTTTTGCACTAAAAGATTTGTTAGTAGAATGCTGTCATTTATTACAGACAGAATGGTGTATCTACTGGCTTGAGACTGTTTTTTGCAGATGCACAGATCAGGAGCAGAACTTTTTGTTTTTCTCCTAATGCTGAGTGTTTTCCACTAACAGCTGTGCTGCATCTGCTGTTTGTCTGTGATAGGCTCAATGACAGCAAGGGTTAAGGGTTTTCTTGTTACTTCTGTGATTAAAAGGTGTCAACCAAGGAAAGAGATATCCCAGTAATTGTTAGAAAAAACCCAACCAAACCCCAAAACCTCAACCCAACTCACAACAAAAGACTTACCCCCCAAAATAGGAAAAGCAATGAATCTCTGCTCATCGTTTGAAAAGGAAAGGTGAAAAGGAAAAGGTGAAAAGGAAACCTCGCTGCAATTCCCTGGCATAGGGGATAGATTGGATGGATGGGTCAATGTTAATGGCATGGGCTTCAACAAGGCCAAGTACCAGGTCCTGCACTTGGGCCACACCAACCCCATGGATGGCTACAGGCTTGGGGCAGTGTGGCTGGAGCTGCCTGGCAGAAAAGGACCTGGGGGTGCTGGGTGACAAGGGGCTGAACATGAGCCAGCAGTGTGCCCAGGTGGCCAAGGAGGCCAATGGCATCCTGGCTTGCACAAAGAATAGTGTGACCAGCAGCAGTAGGGAGGTGATTGTCCCCCTGTGCTCAGCACTGGGGAAGCCACCCCTTGAGTCTTGTGTCCAGTTCTGGGCACCTCAGCAAAAGAGAGATCATAGAATCATAGAATCATTCAGGTTGGAAGAGACCCCTGGGATCATCAAGTCCAACCATCAGCCCTACTCTACAAGTTCTCCCCTACACCAGATCCCTCAACACCACATCCAATCTACTCTGAAACACAGTCAGGGATGGTGACTCCACCACCTCCCTGGGCAGCTGATTCCGCTGACTGACCACTCTCTCTGGGAAAAACTTTTTCCTCATGTCCTGCCTAAAAGGCAGCCATTCCCTCTCCTTCTATTGCTAATTGCCCGTGAGAAGAGACCAGCACCAACCTCTCTCCAATGCCCTTTCAAGCAGTTGTAGAGAGTGATGAGGTCTCCCCTCAGCCTCCTCTTCCTCAAACTAAACAATCCCAACTCCCTCAGTCGATCCTCATAAGATTTATCCTCCAGGCCTGGGTTGTTATACACTGGGGTTGGGTTTGGTTTGTTGTTTGCTTTTTAAGAATTCATTGAGGTGAGATGATTGGAATTTAGTAGGGGGGTGGGGGGTGGTATCCTAGGCTGTTGAGGTGATTTAAGGGAATTGTGACATTGTGTTATCACCCAGTATTGGAGGAAAAAAGGCTCAGTAGTCACCCAAAAATGAAATTTGGTGTCTTTCTGTATTTTTTTGTTTGTTTGTTCATTTTTGTGTGTGTTTTTGGGTTATCAAGATGCATTTTCTTTTATCCAGAAATCTTCTAAACACCCTTCCGTGTGCACCTTGTGTTACTGGCAATGTTCTGAGCCGTTGCAACATCATCAGACCAAGACTGTTCCTTCTATTTCGGGACCCAAAGCCTGAGCTGTTTTCAGTCAGCCCAAAGGCTCCTGCTTGCAGATGTAGAGAATAAAGCAGAACTGATACATCTGGGATCTGAGCTCCTTCCAGCTGGTTGTTTTATTGAGGAGAGGGGGGAGAAAAACCTGCCTGTGTGTCCTTAGGAGAGAAGGTTACTGTCATGGTGTGACCGTGTCTCAAAGGGACAATGGAAAGTTTAAAAATATTGAATGTCATCTTGTTTGACATGCCCTTCTGGGGGAAAAACAAACTAACAAACCAAAAAACCAAAACGTGTTGATAACTGAATCACAGAATCTCAGGGATTGGAAGGACCTTGAAAGCTCCTCCAGTCCAATCCCCTGCTGGAGCAGGAACACCCAGAGCAGGTCACACAGGAACGCCTCCAGGCAGGGTTGGAATGTCTCCAGAGAAGGAGACTCCACCACCTCCCTGGGCAGCCCCTGCCAGGGTTCCCTCACCCTCACTGTGAAGAGGTTTTTCCTCCTATTGAAGTGGAACCTCCTCTGTTCCAGCTTGCACCCATTGCCCCTTGTCCTGTCATTGGGTGTCACTGAGAAGAGCCTGGCTCCATCCTCCTGACACTCACCCTTGACAGATTTATAAACATTCATGAGGTCACCCCTCAGTCTCCTCCAAGCTCAAGAGACCCAGCTCCCTCAGCCTTTCCTCCTCTGGGAGATGCTCCACTCCCTTCATCATCTTGGTAGCCCTGCCCTGGACTCTCTCCAGCAGTTCCCTGTCTCTCTGGAACTGAGGGGCCCAGAACTGGACACCATATTCCAGATGGGGTCTCACCAGGGCAGAGTAGAGGAGGGGGAGAACCTCTCTCCACCTACTGACCACCCCCCTTCTCATACACCCCAGGATGCCATTGGCCTTCTTGGCCATGAGGCCACAGTGCTGGCTCATGGTCATCCTGCTGCCCACCAGGACCCCCAGGTCCCTTTCCCCTGCACTGCTCTCCAACAGGTCATTTCCCAGCCTATACTGGTGGCTGGTAATCTTCTGTTTCTGTTGGGTGTACACGTGGTGTACACAAAAGACCCTTTGATTTCTCAGCTGAGAAGCTGGGTTGGTGCCGTATGGGCTAATGTTGGCAGAAAGGACTGATAATGTCACCGGGTGTATGTGGGCAATTGCTGCCTTTTATAGATTGTTGGGCTGAACCAGCAGATTGGTTTTGGGTCCTATCAAGCTTGGTGCTAAACAAGAATATTAGACGCTACTAACTTGTCTCATTCTTTGCAGCCAGCTGTTTTGGAATCATATTGTAAGAGCTCAGGGCTGTTCCAATGTGGTGATTATTTATTTTTCTTTCTTTCTCTTTTTTTTCCTTAACCAGAAAAAGCCACTGTCCTCCATAATAAAAGAAATCTGCGATGGGTAAGTTCTGCTGCACGGTACATTCTAGATACTGGTACTTGTCTTTTTGCTCCCGGTCCCTGCCATTCATAGATTCATTTAGGTAGGAAGAGACCCTTGGGATCATCAAGTCCAACCATCAAATTGGACTTTACAAGTTCTCCCCTACACCAGATCCCTCAACACCACATCCAATCTACTCTTAAACACAGTCAGGGATGGGGACTCCACCCCCTCCCTGGGCAGCTGATTCCACTGACTGACCACTCTCTCTGTGAAACACTTTTCCTCATGTCCAGCCTAACCCAACCCTGCTGCAGCTTGCAGCCATTCCCTCTTGTCCTGTCGCTCATTGCCCGTGAGAGGAGACCAGCACCAACCTCAGCACTTTAAGGAACTAATGCACTGGCTGCAGCTTTGGTTTGTGAGTACTGGGTCTAGTGGCTGAAGTGAGCTGGTCCAGTGGATGCAACTGCTCGCCTGGAATGGAAACAGGAACTGCTGTAGGAACTAGTAAATTGGCTAAGAGAAATATCTGGCTTTTGTTTTAATATGTTAGAATTCGGGGACAAACACGCTGTTTTAAGCAAATGCTGCCACACAAGAGAAACCCGTTTATATTCATTCAATTGCTGCTGAGTTAAAAAGGTGGTATTTTAGGTGTCATGTAATACATCAACTCAGTGCTGTATGTGTTGAGTCTTGTAGCATCAAATCCCCACATTCTAAGGTGGGTTTTTTTGGTCTGATTGAGTGATCTTGGTTACTGCAAGCAAAAATTACACTTGCTATTTTTTAAAGATCTGGAATGAATCTTAGATCATTATCGACTTTTTTTGGAGCACTGAAGTGTCTCTTCTTTCTTCCCCACAGTTCTTTTTATCTTTGCCTCGGAAGGAAGGTGTTGGTTAATGTCATTTCTTTCTCAGCCCTGGCCAAGCTTAGGGCTTTGTTTCAGCTGTGGGGAGGGAAAAAGCTCATTTCTAGGCTGTGTTTGCACTCCAGTTCTCCCTCTGTAAGCTGTTAGCATGCTTTTCTCTTGAACTTTGGAACTCCCCGTTCCAAAGGTGGGAGAAACACACGGGAACGACAAGTGCTTGTTTGATCACTGTGAAATTGTGTAAAAGGTGTCATTTGGTGATTAATTTCTTTTCCTGTTTCTAAGGTGGTCTCTTGCAAATCACGATGAATTTGCACTGCAGCATGCTGATAGCTCCAATTTCTACATCACGGAGAAGGTAGGTAAATCATTCCAACACAATTCCTGTGTAGCCTGTCAAAACCTTTGCCATGATGACTGGTTTTCAATTAAAATGTTGGAAAACCCAGAGTATTTTCCTGTCCTGTGCCGCCAGCAAGAGGGCAGGTACCGGGAGACCCGGTTTAATGCTGTTCTGCACTGATTCTGCTTGCCTGGAAAGGCGGCTGCAAAGTTTGAAGGCGCCGAGGCCTTGATGCCTGTTGAGTTTGAGGTTTCAGCGCCGAGCCCTTCAGGTATTTCTGCCTGGTTAGTATTCTGCTGAGGAGCGGTGGGCAGGAAATTGAAATACACAAAATGCAAAGGGCTCTTTGAAGTCTGAGGAGACCTTCAGTGCCTGTCACTGCCCCCTTTGGCTCATCAGGTAGAAATAAATTTCAGTGGCTGTCTAACACTTGCTACCCCTGTCCCTTTCCGCTTCTTTACGTTACCACCGGCTTAGATTTTTATTTTATATATTTTTTTTTTTAGTCTCTAGATAGTGTGGCAATACTTGATTCATGAAGTGATGCAATGATTTCAGCACAGAGTAACGAAAAGAGCCGTAGCTGTAATAAAAATGGAATGTCTGGTCTAAATACGCTCCTCTGAAGGAGACGAGCGGTGCATTCGTTCCGAGCGTTGCTGGAAGAATTGTTGAAATTACTGAAATTACAGGGAGAGAGACAAAAAAAAAAAAGGATGTTTGGAAGAGTGTATAAAGGCTAGTGCTGCAGAGGTCCCGGGGCTGAGCAACAGGAAAAGAGCAGGATTCAAAATCTGCCGAAATCCATCCGGGGATGCCCTCATGGCTTTTGAGCTAAATGGACCCGAGCAGAGCTGCGCGCCCGCAGGGGACTCTTGCTTACCTTGTTAGGGCTTGAGTTTGCTCAAGAAGCAAAAGGGCCTTTTTTGGGTTTATTTTGCATTTTCAAGTTGCTTGGGAACCTCTAAATGCAGCTGAGGCAGGAACTCACTTTTTTCTCTTGCTGCAATTCTTACCCCCCTCAAGAAATGAAGGCAATTGCGGAGTTAAGCATTTAGACAGACTAAATTTAGCAGGACAGCTAGAGCAGTTGCTCATAAGATAGTGCTGCTTTTTTCTTTTAATAGCAGCCAGTTTCCGTTTCTCATTTAACTGTTTGCCCCCCCAGACAACCTTCTCAACGTGGCACAGTTTGTTTTGGGATCTCCCCTCCTTTTTCCCTTTTT
>VZTM01038056.1:10176-23989 GCA_013400555.1 Jacana jacana
CCCCATACCTTTCTTTTCAAGTTTCACTTGACAGACACTTCAAAGGCCACCCCAAGGAAAAACCACTGTTGAAGTAATTACCTCATGCTGTGTTTTATCTCCACCCAAACTAATTAGTTGAGCCTGTTGTGCTAATTGCCCTGAATTGTGATACCTTTTCCAGTAAGCTAGAGGCAATTGAACTTGCCCCTTGGCATTTAAGCTCTGATTGTACAGTATTTCCTGAAAGCCAGGATTTTGCCAATAACCTCAGCTCCTGGAAGGAAGGAATTTGCACTGATAGAAATTGGAGAAATCTTCCAGGCTTTGCCTCCACCTTTGGCATGGGTAGGATCCTGCAGCTTTGGAGAAGAGAAAGGTTTTCTTTTCCTCAGGAAAGGAAGTCTGAAGGCTTTTGGCTGGCTTTAACTTGCAATAAGGGTGGAAAATGGTGATGGTCTTCCTTCTAGGATGTTTTGCAGAGAGGCCTTGGAGTTTGTTTGTTCCCTACTGAAAATATGCAGAGTGTCTGACTCTGAGTCACAGAGAAGAAGAAAAAAAGAGAGAAGAGCTGTAAATGCCACTAGTATTACTCACATGTCTGCGACCTTTATTAGATACTGTTCACTGTTTATCACTGCTTATTGGACAGTGGCTGTAAAGAGAGGTTTCTATAGGCTGTCACCCCTCCTGTGGACTCTTCCTCCTTTGTGTGCTGTAGGATGCTGTGGCTTTCTGAACTAAAACACTAAAAATGCCAGGCATGAGGACAAACACACGCACTTGGACGGAGCTACAGTCCTAACTGGTCAAGTCCACGTTGCTGCCCCTTCCTAGGGCAGAGCTCCTTTGAGACAGTGACAGCTCCCGATAAGCAAAGACTTCTCAGTCCTCTCCCAGGTGTGTCCTGTGTCTGTACGTATGAAGAAACCATCCGCTGTGGGTCACGTTTCCCCAGAGCCTTCCCTGCAGAGATGCCTTTTGAAGGCATCACCCTGTGTAAGGCTGCCACAGAGGCGAGCGGTTAACGAATTCTTGTGCCGAGCAAGGAGAAACTTGGAAGTGAAAATGGTACAAATGGGGGACTGTCAACACATGGCTTATAATTACGTTTTGGGTGGCAAACAGCGCATCTGTGTTTTGGTTGTCACATGCAGAACTTTTTATCTTTTGTAGCTGACCTATATTTCCTGATTACACCACACACAAATAAAAATAACGCCCAAGCAGTTCTGTCTTCTACTCCTTTTTTTTTTTTCTTTCCTCCTTGCTACATTATTTGGAAAAAAAAGCCTCTATGGGAGCAGAGCAGCAATAATTCCTTCAGACAGCGCACGGGCGGGCGGGCTTTTAACACATCTTGAGTAAGGCAGGGTTCCTGCTAGAGATAAGCCTTATCACAGCAGATACACTTTGGGCTGCTGCCTCTGGGGATCTGCTTTGGCTATATCCCTGCCCCTGAAAGCGCAGTGGAAGTGATTAATTATGTGTTTTAGTAATTCTTTGAAAAAAAAAAAGAAAAGAAAAAGGGAGTAATAAAATAGGAGGTTACGTGAACCAGAAAACCAAGCACAGGCCTAGTGCCTCAGCTCAGGTGGCTTTGCTCAGGGTGTATTTCATTTTTAACTACATTAACAAGCATGGGGTTTTTTAAAACCCCGTTTCTTTGGTAGGTCAAACATCTAAAGGCCTGACTTCTGAATCAGGAACTCATTGTGCTAGATTCTGTATACCAGGGAGTAAAAAAGTCACCTTTCTTCAGTCTCTCCAGGCTGTACCTGAGTAGACGCTCGCCATCACCGGGCAGGATAACTCGGGAACGTTATAGCCTGGATGAGCTCAGGTTTAGAACAAAGAAAAACTATATAAAGAGTAGAAATTGACTGTATTTTCTGTGCTATGTGTGGTCCTGGGCTGAAAACCACGGCTTGGATAATGTGTCCCCTATGTTCCTCTGTCCTCCTAGGAACCCAAGGACCAGTACGTGAGTGGCTGGTGCTTCACGGTGGTGGGGATGTGTGGTCCCTTATCGCTGCTCACTCTTGGGCTTGCTGACACAGTCTGGCTCCTTGAGATCCTTGAGACCATGGGCTTCCAGAGTCTGGGAGGAGAAGGTTCACTGTTAGCTCAAACTTGGGTCTCTGTAAACAAAAAGGTGGTGAAGGAGCTGGATCATTGCAGCTGTTGGCATTGCAGCACGGCCTCAAAAGTGGTTGGTTGGTTGGTTGGTTGGTCGGTCACATCTCAAGGTGTGATAAACCCCAATGTTCATTATTAACGAGGGTCTTACAGGAGTGTGGGGCTAGGGAAGAGCAGTGTTCAAGTTGGCTTCGCTGCTGGCTGTGGAATCTGGTGGCTCTAAACCTCCACCAGGGCAACTACCAGGAGTAAAAGGCTAGCTCGTTCTCCTTAAGGGCCTTTGTGAGCCAACAGTGAGCTACGTTCAGCACGCAGCGGTGACGCTGGTGCCCCTTCTCGTGTTATCTTTCAAATGGAAGGACGTTCCATTTGTTATTGACCGTGGTCCATTTTGATTCAGTCACAATTTCATTGTGTTGAGTTTTTCATGCCCGATGCCTTTGAAGACTCTCAGTGTTTTTCTCCTTCGTTCCCGACTCCCACGTTCCCCTTTCATTCTAACCTGGTACCGCCTGAAGTGGAGGGGAGCAGATGCTGAATTCCCCCCATTAATCTTGTGTCTGAGATTCTCCTGACACCTATCCTTGACGTATTTCTAGGTGTTGACCAGATCCCCCCTCAGCCTTCTCTTCTCTAGACTAAAAAGACCCAAGTCCCTCAGCCTTTCCTCATCAGAGAGATGCTCCAGGACCCTCATCGTCTTTGTGGCCCTCTGCCGTATCCACTCCAGCAGATTCCTGTCCATCTTGAACTGGGGAGCCCAGAACTGGACCCAGAGTAGAGAAGGAGGGTGATCTCCCTCTACCTGCTGGCCATACTTTCTGATGCCATTGGTCTTCTTTGCCACAAGGGCCCGTTGCTGGCTCATGGCCATCCAGCTGTCCACCAGGACTTCCAGGTTTCTTTCCTCAGAGCTCCTCTCCAGCAAGTCAACCTCTGTTTTTAAGTCATTATGGTTTAAGTCACCACAACTGTTGGCAGAGTGAGTTTGTTTCAACACTGATTTAGAGTCAAGTACACAAATGCACTGTTGCCAGTTGATGTGGGTTCTTTCGCCATGATGAGATGTAGCTGGGTCTGGTGCTGGTTTACTGCAAGAAGAGAACGTGTGGTACCTCTTTAGTGCTGGGGGAAGTCACCCTGTACTTCACCACTCACCCTTTTTTGCCCCTCTGTTAAGCAGGAGCCTGGCTGGCCTCCCTGGGGCATTTCTGGCAGGAGGAGACTGCCACGGGCTGAGATGAGTTACGTGCATATAGAAGAGAAGATGCTGTAAAAAAAAAAGCTTCTTCCTTGTACCCCCTCTGTTGTCTGGCACTTCAATTATTTCAGTTAGAGGGAAGAAATGTTTGTGGGTGGAGGATGATCTTGCTTATAGCTAGAACCAATCCCACAGAGGACTTCTTTACCAAGGAAGAGACAACGTACTAGAGTTTTTATTTCTGGGACGACTTGACCTGGTTTCAGGCAAGATTGATACTGTTTTTAGCATTTTGGATTATGAGGTGTAGCAGAATGGAAGCAAGAAGGATGAAATGAATTTGGGAAAAAATTGGCTGGGAAGAAATACACCTTCATTTTTTATTATATGCTTTTTTTGACTAAACGCTGGTCTGAAGAAAGCCTGCAATGTATTCATCCTTGTCATTATAATGTACAATTCTCATTATCAATATGGCCCAGCAGGGCACTGGCAGCCCAGAAAGCCAACCCCCATCAGAAGAAGCGTGACCAGCAGGGCCAGGGAGGTGATTCTGCCCCTCTGCTCTGGTGAGACCCCACCTGTGCTGGACACAGCTCTGGAGTTCTCAACGTAGAAAGGACATGGAGCTGTTGGAATGGGTCCACCAGAGGGCCATGAGGATGCTCAGAGGGCTGGAGCGCCTCTGCTGTGAGGACAGGCTGAGAGAGCCGGGGTTGTTCAGCCTGGAGAAGAGAAGGCTCTGAAGAGACCTTAGAGCAGCCTTCCAGTACCTGAAAGGGCTACAGGAGAGCTGGGGAGGGACTCTTTGTCAGGAAGTGGAGTGACAGGACAAGGGGTAATGGTTTTAAATTGAAAGAGGGAGATTTAGATGAGATACCAGAAAGAAATTCTTTGCTGTGAGGGTGGTGAGACATTGGAACAGGTTGCCCAGAGAAGCTGTGGCTGCCCCATCCCTGGAGGTGTTCAAGGCCAGGCTGGATGGGGCTTGGAGCAACCTGGTCTGGTGGGCGGTGTTGGAACTGGATGGGGGGGTTGGAACTGGATGATCTGGAAGGTCCCTTGCAGCCTTAACCTTTCTGTGATTCTATGATCTCTTCTCTCTGCTGCTGCTAGGGCTTCCTCTGGTTTCTGTGATGAAATCTTATGGCCTATGCTCAAGTCCTTAAAGGATGACGTTGGGACTGTGTGTTGGGCTGCATACAGTCAGTACCTGTTTGTAGGGTCACACTTCTAGCTACTCTATTCTCTTAAGCCGTGGTGAACAGGAGGAAGCTTCTTGAAATAGAAGCAGGCTCCCCTAGGCCTACCATGCCCGTGGGTATTGACCATGAAGCTGTGAGGATGCCATAAGCACACAGCATAACTTACACCCTGCTGACTTTGCCATCTACCCGTAACTTGAGTTTAGTGGACCACCTTGTGTGAGCTTAACCGACAGACGACGTCGTAATGCCCACTTAGGGCGTGTGTGAACTTGCCTGACCGCTGACAGCCGTGCTTTGGGGCTTGGTTTTTTAACTTTGAGGGAGAATGCAAAGTCGTGGTGGCAGAGCTCAGCGGGTTGACTCCAGTGGTTTAAGTCAGCATGTTCTTGTTATAGAAAACGGAGAGCCAGTGGGATGAGTTTTAAATCCTGCAGATGCTTAATGACAGGTTTCAGCAAACTTAGGAACTCCTCAACTCTGCAGCTCGACACCGGAGCCAGAGGCCGTGGACAGTCTGTTTCAGAGGACTTTGTACAAGTTGCTGGTGGAAGCTAAACTTTGAAAAACACAAAAGCCGTTCTGGAAAGGGTTTGGGATTGTTAAGTGTCCTGTGAACAAGTCATACTGGTGTCAGTATGCCTTGCTGGGGAAAGCGCTGTGTAGATGTTAGCTCGTATATGACCCAGGGAAGCTGTTGCACACACACAGGGGAGAAAGGCCTGTTGCTGGTTCAGTGTGGCTTTCTGCTCAAGGCGTGTTTCCTCTTTTTGTGTGAGTCTGAAATAAAACCTTTTGGATTTTTCTCTTTCAGAATCGCAATGAAATAAAAAACGGAGCCATCCTTCGATTGACAACGTCTCCGGTGAGTTATTGTTCTCTTCTTCTCTCCTTTCAAAGTGCAGATGTTATTAGTAAGTTATTTGGGAACTGCTGCGTGTGGTTTTTTTAGGCCTTGGTCACGCTGCGTCCCGCCATCCCTCTGCAAAGGAGGAGGATGGTGTGGTCGCTGGAGGGCTTCATGTGTTCTTGTCTGGAGTTCTGGGACCAGGGGTGGTGGTATCTCTGAGTGACATTGGGTTGGCACAACTGGCTGGGGTTTTCTGTCTCTTACTTGGCTCCCACTGGGAACAGCTTCCACATCCAAGATCCTTCTGTGTCCCTGCTGGCATTCCAGCCTCACTCAACGCTCCTTTTCTGCCCCAGAGCTCCAAGCCAGGAGAAGAGGCTGGGAGTTGAGTCCTGCAGAGCTCAGGTCAGAGCTTTCCTGCTCTTTTTCTACCGACTGAGCAGCCACTGGAACATTGAGATTTTACTCCTTCTGTTTTATCTTTTTGCAACAGCAGCTCCTCAAAAAGCACAGCAGAGTTGCTGATTGCCTCGTAGCGGCCTGTTTTCCTGCTGAGTCGAGCAGTACTTTTGCCACATGCTGAAAGCCACTATTTGTCCCAGAAGATGGATGTCTGAGGCAGCAGCGATCCCATTTCCTTGCTGACAAATGTAATGTGCTGTTAAAATGGTTTGCCTCTTTGTGGTGGTCTAGCATCTGCAGATTCAAAGCACTCTTAGGGCCAAACTCTGCCACCCTGTACTGCAGCTCACATGAAGGGCCAAGATGAGGCTGCCGTGGTTTAACTTTTGGCTTCTGTTGAACCTGGTAAGAGTGGAGTCAGTTACTGCCATGAAATGTGAAGGCTCCTGCCTAGAAACCCTGCAGAGATTATAGATAACATTCTTGGTTGGGTCTCTTTTCAGCGAGCAGGGCCTGGGCTCGAAATGAAGCAGCAGAGAGGTGTCTGTATCTTGCTGCCAACTTGCCAGGTTCTCCAGACTTCACGTCCTTTTTCCAGCCTGCTTAACCTGATGATGGCTTATACTGGATTTAGGAGGTGACCAAATTTATATATGGGTTTGTGTAGAAGTGGAAATTGAGGATGCCAATATGGCAATATATGGACCCCTTAAGTTTTTTAATAAGTTTAAAATATTACTGATTTTTTAAATAACTTTAAAAATATGACTGCAATATTAATCTACTGGAGTGTAGCTTCTTAACAGAAAGCACTTCTAAACAGCAGCCAGCTGGATAAAAGACAAGGGCTTTCTGTTACCCTTCATCTTTTTCAGCAGTCATTTTTACAGGGCTTTACAGCTGTAAGTATAAACAACAGTTTAAAACCATGGCCCTGTCAGAGTCTTTGTGACTCCAGAGACTCTTGCTGTGTGTCACAAGAACAGCCTTGTACATGGGGAAACCAGTTCCTGGTGGAGTAAACCCCATTTGGTGGAACTTCCCCAAAACCAGATAGCACCAGCTTCTCCTTACTCTGACACTTCTCAAAAACAAGCATCCAAAGGGTTGTCTGCTGCCCAGAGTTGGGATTTCATGAAATCAAAACAACATCTGCGATTCGTCAAGAACCAATGTGGTTCAAACGCCCTGCATCGTTCTTCTGTGTAACCACAGTGTGGAGTTGACAGCATGAGATGACTCATGGAATCCCTCCCTGTCTCAAAATCCACAAGTTGCACTGTGCAAAAACTGGAGAGAGGCTGTGCTGGGACTGGCCTGTGGAATGGGCTGGCTGGCTCTCTGGCTTCATGGTCACTTCTGCCGTTGCAAGCATTACCTACGGGCACAGAAAAGACAAATTTTGGATGTAGAACTCTTTCTGCTAATACTTACAGGCAGGAAGGTGGGATTTGGTGTAAGACCAGTGATGTTCAGCATTTTTTTGGAGGCATGGACAGTGGGATAGGGTGCACCCTCAGCAAGTTTGCTGACGAGACCAAGCTGTGTGGCACGGACAGCACATTGGAGGGAAGGGATGCCATCCAGGGGGACCTGGACAGGCTGGAGAGGTGGGCCTGTGTGAACCTTGTGAAGTTCAACCAAGCCAAGTCATGGCAATTGCAGGCACAAATACAGGTTGCGTGGAGAACGGCTGGAAAGCAGCCCTGAGGAGAAAGATTTGGGAGTGCTCATGGATGAGAAGCTCGACATGAGCCAGCAGTGCACACTGGCAGCCCAAAAAGCCAACCTCATCCTGGGATGTGTCAAAAGAAGCGTGGCCAGCAGGTNTCCATCCTTGGAGTGGTTCAAGGCCAGGCTGGATGGGGCTTTGAGTGACCTGGTCTGGTGGGAGGTGTCCCTGCCCAGGGCAGGGGGGGTGGAACTTGGTGATACTGAAGCTCCCTTCCAACTCAAACCATTCTGTGATTCTATGACTGTTCTGTTTGTTCTTTTTCTTTGGTGATTTTGCCTTAAGATCAGTCAGCCAAGCCACGAGGTCCTTAGGATACTGAGGTATTACCTGTAAACTACCAAGTTATGGACTATTCTGGCACTGGCCTGCAGTAAGGACTCAGCCATCCAGTTGGAAGACTGAAGGATGGTCTAAGTCTTTGGTATTGATGATTGTCCCTGAACCAGAGCTCTATTTCAAATTTCCTGGTGCTTTTAAAAAGTTTTTGCTGGCTTTTTCCCAAAGTTGGGGAGGTGGCTTGGAAGAAGGTTTTGAAGGAGTGGATTGTTTTTTTGTCAGATTAGAGAGTATTTGTATTCTTAAAATAGACATAAATTAAGTTCTGCGTGTTCCCGCCCTACCATAGTATCTGTGGTTTTAAGGTACTGTCCAAGTGGTCATCATAGAGATACCTAAAATAGTTAGATTAGAGACTTCTAAGCTGTGGTTTTTAAACTGATGACCCACACAACACTTGAGAAGCTAACGGGCCATCTGTTTCCATTTTCCCTCTGATATTCTATATGAGAGCAACAGTAGAATCATAGAATCATTCAGGTTGGAAGAGACCCTTGGGATCATCTAGTCCAACTGTCAGCCCCACTCTGCAAAGTTCTCCCCTACACCAGATCCCCCAACACCACATCTCAACAACTCTGACACACAGTCAGGGATGGGGACTCCACCCCCTCCCTGGGCAGCCCATTCCAGGCTCTGACCACTCTTGCTGGGAAGAATTCTTTCCTCATGTCCAGCCTAATAGCAGTTGGAGGAGATAGGATGAAGAGGAGACTGCACAATGTTCTTCTGCAAAATGGGAAAGATGGTTTCCTAGATCTGGGTGGGAATTGGTTTTCTCCTCCTGTGAAAGTACTATGATCCTGAAAATTTCCCCCCTTTAAGAGTCCTTATAAAGCTTGAAACTATCTGCCCTTTCTCCCAGAAAATAAATAAATAAATAAATAAGATATCATACCAAAAAGGCTTTCTGAAGAGGTGGAGGGATTAGAAAAGTAGGAGAGGAAGACAGAGAGAAATGAAGAAGACCCACTTAGAGATTATGCAGCATCTGGATTACATCCATGTAGTTCCAGAGAGTGCTGCGCTGCCTGCTTCCTGGCTATCATGGACCAAAACAAACCCCATCTGTCCTGAACCTCACAAGCCTTTTGAGGATACTATTTTTTTTTCCCCTGGAAGAGTTGAGAAGAATCATTTTGACCGGTTCGGAGATTAGCATGAACTGAAAATGATTTCCTAGTGTTTAATTTTAACGCAACTTATTCCCATGACAGCTGGTTGTCTGGCTGTACCGTTCATGGTTGCACGCCGTGAGTCACTGTGAGCTGAGGGAGAAGGCTGAGATAGGATCTTGTGGAGTTCTGGTGCCATTAGCCTGAAACCAACATATTGCTCATGTACCCCAAGGAGGTAGTATCACAGAATCACAGAGTATCAGGGATTGGAAGGGACCTTGAAAGCTCCTCCAGTCCAATCCCCCTGGCAGAGCAGGAACACCCAGAGCAGGTCACACAGGAACGCCTCCAGATGGGTTTGGAATGTTTCCAGAGAAGGAGACTCCACCACCTCCTTGGGCAGCCCCTGCCAGGGTTCAGTCACTCTCACTGTGAAGAAGTTTTTCCTCGTATTTCAGTGGAACCTCCTCTGTTCCAGCTTGCACCCATTGCCCCTTGTCCTGTCATTGGATGTCACTGAGAAGAGCCTGGCTCCATCCTCCTGACACTCACCAATTACATATTTATAAACATTCATGAGGTCACCCCTCAGTCTCCTCTTCTCCAAGCTCAAGAGACCCAGCTCCCTCAGCCTTTCCTCCTATGGGAGATGCTCCACTCCCTTCATCATCTTGGTAGCCCTGCCCTGGACTCTCTCCAGCAGTTCCCTGTCCTTCTGGAACTGAGGGGCCCAGAACTGGACACCATATTCCAGATGGGGTCTCACCAGGGCAGAGTAGAGGGGGAGGAGAACCTCTCTGGACCTACTGACCACCCCACTTCTAATCCACCCCAGGATGCCATTGGCCTTCTTGGCCATGAGGGCACAGTGCTGGCTCATGGTCATCCTTCTGCCCACCAGGACCCCCAGTTCCCTTTCCCCTACGCTGCTCTCCCAACAGGTCATTTCCCAGCTTATACTGGTACCTGGGGTTGTTCTTGCCCAGATGCAAGTATTAAAGACTAAAAGTAAGGAGCGGGGGCGGGGCAGAAGGTAGTGATGTCTAGAAGTAGTAAACACGGCAGTTTGGGGCTGGCTTTTTAAAAGGAGGATTTAAAATCGAGCTCCCCAAATGGAGCTGTTAAATGCTTTCTCTCCTGGAGTCTCAGGTGCAGAGTACTTTGTGGTGTGAGTATCGGGGTCTTTTCCTGAAAATCAGGGCTGACACCGCAGGGGCAGAGCCGGGGCGATGCTGCGCTGCTGAATCCACTGTAAACGCCTGCCTTTGGAGGTCTACGACCTGTCTTATTTTAATTTACTTGGAGTTAAAACTTTGCAAACCCCAGTGCTTGGGCCTGGTGGGAATTCGACCTCTTTGCTTTCCCTGGCTCTGTTTGCTAAGTTTGTGCCATTCTCTGAAAGGCTGTTTTTTTCCTAAACAATGCTAATTTTTTTGCCTCTATAAGCCACTCGCCACACAGCCACTCTGTTTCCTAGGTAACTTGAGTACAGATTGAATTTCTCTCATATTATCTTTGTTCCTATATCATCTTTCTTACTTATTTTTAACTTCTCTTATCGTCTTTGTCGACAATTCTCTGTGCTGTGGTGTGTTTCTGTAGTTTTCCGTGACCTGTTTTCCCCCCTTTTGTCCATTTCTGTTTCCACAGGGACTCATCAAAAGTTTCTTAGGCAACATTTCTTTGAATTTGAACATGTGTGGCAGTGGAAATGCCAGATTGCTGGTGTCTGTTTTGTGATACCTGTGTTCCAGGGGAGGGTGGGTAGGTGTATAAATGAGCTGGAATTCCTCTTGAGCGTGAGGCTGTTGCAAAAGCAGGGTTGTGTCCTGCAATGCAGCGAGCAGGGTTCAAGCTTTTCGTGTGTGCAACTGCAGGATTCATGGAATCAGGGAATTGTCAGAGTTGGAAGGGACCTGCAGAGCTCATCCAGTCCAACCCCCCTGCTAAAGCAGGGCTGCCCAGAGCACAGCACTCAGGGCTGCATCCAGGCAGGGCTTGAAGGTCTCCAGAGAAGGGGACTCCACACCCTCCCTGGGCAGCCTCTGCCAGGGCTCTGACACCCTCACCCCAAACAAGTTCCTCCTCATATTCCAATGGAACTTCCCGTGTTCCAGTTTGTGCCAGTTTCCCCTCATCCTGTCACTGGGAACCACTGAGAAGAGTCCGGCTCTATCCTCCTTCAACCCACCCTTCAGATCCTTGTGAGCATGCAGGAGGTCTCCCCTCAGCCTTCAGAGTCCCAGCTCTCTCAGTCTTTCCTCATCAGGGAGATGCTCCAATCCCTCCATCATCTTTGTTGCCCTACGCTGGACTCTCTCCAGTAGTTCCCTGTCTCTCTTGCACTGGGCATCCAAGCATTGGAGGCAGGATTCCAGCTGTGGCCTCTCCAGTGCAGATTAGAGGGTGAGAACGACCTCCCTCAACCTACTGGCCGCACTCTTCCCTCTGCACGCTTTGATCAGACCCTGCAAACCCTCAGTCAAATGACTAAGCATTTTGAAAGGATGCTAAAGTGTGGGGGATGTGAAACTGAAGGAACAGCCCTCTTTAGTTATTTACCTATTTAGTTCATTTAATAATTTTCATACAGAACTGATTCATTGAGGGCTCAGTGTTTATTTGAACGTAGCTTCTTGGGCACTTAAAAGCACGGCTTGCTCATGAGCCGTGTGACATAGAAGTTGAGTCAGTGGGTAACCTTTTCTAATGTAGTGCTTATGGTGCCGTATCGTTGGCTTCGATAGATGTTTTTCCTTGATCCCCTGGATGGAGCTTGGTCGAGTTCTCAAACCTTTAAGTTGTTTGTAGGAAGCTGTATTAGCATTTCTAGCATGAGCAATTATGTAAATAGGTGTGTTCATTAATAGTCATCATAGTGTTTTCCCTTTTTCTTTTGCAGCTGTGAGCAACATGGCTTTGTCTCTTTTTACAGAGACAAAGAAGTGTACTTTTTTTTTTAACCTATCTCTACTTAGGCTTCTGATTCCTCCACCTTTGAGTAAAAATTTGGGGATCTGGTCTATAATATTTGGTCTTCAATTACAGAATGACAGAATGATATGGGGCTGGAAGGGACCTCTTGGAGATCATCTAGTCCAACCCCTTTCCAGAGCAGGTCTACCCAGAGCAGCTTTTCCGGGTGACAGGAACGTGGCCAGGTGGGTTTGGAATGTCTCCAGAGATGGAGAGTCCACCACCTCTCTGGGCAGCCTCTGCCAGGGCTCTGCCACCCTCACAGCAAAGAAATTCCTCCTCAAGTTGAGATGGAACTTCTCATGTTCCAGTTGGTGCCTGTTCCCTCTTGTCCTGTCACTGGACATCACTGAAAAAAGCCTGGCCCCATCCTCCTGACACCCACCCTTGAAGTATTTCTAGGTGTTGATCAGATCCCCCCTCAGCCTTCTCTTCTCCAGAATAAACAGACCAAACTCCCTCAGCCTTTCCTCATCAGACATATGCTCCAGGCTCCTCATTATCTCTGTAGCCCTCTGCTGTCCCCTCTTCAGCAGCTTCCTGTCCTTTTTGAACTGGGGAGCCCAGAACTGGTCGCAGTGCTCCAGCTGGGGCCTCCCCAGGCCAGAGCAGAGGGGTAGGGGTAGGATGACCTCCCTCCACCTGCTGGTCACACTCTTCCTGATGCGCCCCAAGGATGGCATTGGCCTTCTTGGCCACAAGGGCCCATTGCTGGCTCATGGTCATCTGGTCATCCAGTTGTCCACCAGGACTCCCAGGTCTTTCTTCTCAGAGCTGCTCTCCAGCAGGTCGCCCCCAACTTGTCCCGGTGCAGGGGGTTCTTCTTCCCCAGGTGTAGCACTCCATGCTTTTTTTTTTAAATTGCTTTAATAGGTGCTTGGCTGAGTTAATGTTCTTGAAGTTCAGCAAATGCTTATCTGCAGGTCCAGCCTACCATTATGAGCATGTTTATCACGTAGAGGGAAATCAGTTTTTATTGAGCCCTGTACTAGGAGTGCTGACCGTGGAAGTCAACGGGTCGCTTTTAGATTGGCCTGCTCGTCGTGCAAGAGGAAGATTTGGGAAGTGGAGTTGGTTGGTTGTTGTCTTTTTGTAGGTAAATAAATGTTTAATCTCCATTTTTCAGGTTTCCTAGGGCGTGCTCTGAATAGTAAGCAAAAAGGATTGTTTCAAGCGCAGCAAGAGGGAAAATTGCTTCTCAAACATTCATAAGTGGTTGCTGATCGCATATTTCAGGCCTATTTACATAATACATATGGCTCAGCACGGGGAATGCCTTTGTCATTGATGTAGTACACGGCTCTAGACGGGACCATTTCCCAGGTCCTCTGCTTCTGCCTCCTGACTTGTGGATAGAGATGGCGTGGGATGGCTCCGAGCACCCCACCTGTATGGGGCTTTGCATCTAGAAATTGTGCTTCAGCGTTAACATAAAAACCTTCACAATTAATGTCTTCACTAATTAAAATGTAATCTCACTGCTTACCTGGCATCAGAGCTTACTCTGCCCCCCCTGGGTCTGTTGAGTCTGCTTTGCCTATAATGAATCTTATGCAACGCGTCCGCTCCTCCGTTGTTGCTTTCGGTGGTGTATGCAGCTGTAGGGGAAGAGGCAGGAACAGGCCAAGAGAGAGCAGCAGCTTCAGCACTGGGTCATTCAAATTAAACCACACAAATGCAGCTGTATGGCTAGTACAGAGCTGTATTTGGTACTTGCTGATGGTCTGTGTGCCCTTTTTATAGCAGAAAGGTGAACAATAGGACTGACTTACCCACAGGGAAGGCCAAAATTTCCCTTTCCCTCTTCCCTCTTCCCTTTTCCCCTTTTTCCCTTTTCTCCTTTTCCCCCTTTCCCCCCTTTCCCCCCTTTCC
>VZTM01038056.1:24428-50366 GCA_013400555.1 Jacana jacana
CTTTCCCCCTTCCCCCTTTCCCCCCTCTCACTGCATTTTGCCATCTGTACAGAAACCCAGTGTAATAAGTTTCTTTCGAAGTTTACTCAAAGTACTTGGTGGCAAAGAAAACGGCGATTTGATCGGTAGAACCCCTTGGTAGGATGACCTGGGGATTCCTGACACCCAAACAGCTATTGGAGACCCTAACAAGCCACAGCTGGGATTTAGGTCATTTAGTTTTTCTTTTTAACCTGACAGTCCTCAGGCAGCTCCTTTTAAGCACTGCTCCTCCCTGAGGGCAACCTTTCTGGCCAGCCTGGGAGGAAGTCGCTTAAGAGGAGCCACCTGGCTTATGCCTCTTGGCAGCCTTTTGCAAAGCAGGGACTTCCACGGGCACACCTTTGACCACCTTCCCGTCTTCCTTCCTTTCCGAACAGGAGGAGAGCAGTTAATGCTGCCTCTCACACAGCCGTGTTGCTGTTAATTCCCTCATCAGGGTTCTCAGTTGGGCAGATTTTGATATGTCTGATTATCCTTACCTGAATGATATTTCAATAAGAGCAGAGACGTTGTGGCAAGCTCTGCCATTGCCTTAATTAGCTGGGCTCTCTGCCCGGCCACCGGGGGATTTGTAAATCATTCAAATAGCTCCCGGTAAGCGCTCGGGGAGCGTATTTCATCCGGGCTTCATTTTTTTAATGCAGTCATGAGTTGAGCTGTACATTCCATAAGCACCTATGAGTGCTATGGCAACAGGAATTAGGAGGCTGGTGAGAACTGCGTGGTATTCCTGAATCCAAGCCCTTCTGATGGCGTGGGCCAGCATTACCTGTTTGGCCACGTGTTCAGTGAGACAGGTACTTGCACTCTTGCCATGTCAAATACTTGCTAACCCCTTTCAGCAAGATGTGCTGAGCTATTACCAAGTCTTTCCTCCTCTGTTAGTAGGATGGGCAAGGTTTAATGGACCCGGTGTCTTGCAAAACTTGCTTAATGTAAGACAAATACAGCTGCGTAGAAACTTTTTTGATGGGACAATAGCGTTGGCAGTTGGAGAAAGGCAGTGATGTTGGTAAGCTCTTCTTTGTGGGCTTAAAATGGGGCTTGAACCACTTTTGTATCAGAGAGAACGCTGCTTTATAGATTTAGGTATAGCTGAGGGAGCTGGGGTTGTTCAGCCTGGAGAAGAGAAGGCTCCAGGGAGACCTTAGAGCAGCCTTCCAGTACCTGAAGGGGCTACAGGAGAGATGGGGAGGAACTCTTGAACAGGGAGTGAGAGGGCAAGGGGTAATGGTTTTAAATTGAAAGAAAGGAGATTTAGATTGGATACCAGAAAGAAATTCTTTGCTGTGAGGGTGGTGAGACACTGGCCCAGGTTGCCCAGAGAAGCTGTGGCTGCCCCATCCCTGGAGGGGTTCAAGGCCAGACTGGATGGGGCTTGGAGCAACCTGCTCAGGTGGGAGGTGTCCCTGCCCAGGGCAGGGGGGTTGGAACTGGATGATCTTTCAGGTTCCTTCCAACCCAAACCATTCTGTGAATCTATTCTACAATTCTATGACTTTTGTGTTCTGTAGAGAGGACCAAGCCATTTCTGACCTAAGATTATGTTTTGGTTTTAGTGCATTGAAATTCAAAGTTCTCACTGACTTTGGAGGAAAGGGGATTAACGTTATCTCTGTTGATAGGTTGGTCCCACTGGTGCTGCTCTTCTGTGGGGTGGGTGAGCTGTTACTGCACATCCCTGTACTGCTGCTCTGCAGTTTGGGGAGAGGCTGGGTCAGCTCTTTCCATGCTTGGTATTGATTTGTGCTGGGGTGGCAGCACCAGTTTCCCAGTCCCAGATGTTTAGGCTCAAGAGGAAGGCTGGCCTTGGCCCTTAATAATCTGTTGTTAATGTGTATGAAGATGAAGCATTGTTTACACAGCAGTTGTAGGAGTGATTTGAAGGGGTTTGGAGGAGGATGTTCTCCTGGATCTACTTGATCTTTCTTGCTGCTGTGCTACACAGGTCATTTTATTCCTCACCAGTTAGGCCACAGCTCTGCTGCTGAAGTTCTGCCCGCTTGGACATACTGGTTGGAGCACCTCAGGAGGTCTGTTCAGTCACACTGAACCAGGTGTTTTATTCATTTTTCCTATTTGTGTCATTGTCACTGAGTCTCCAGGAGCTTTCATAGGACCTACTTGCCGTGGAAAGCTTGGAAGAGCCATATCCTCCAGTAGGCAGACAGTGGGGATGGTAACTTCTAGAATTTTGGCAGGTGGAAGAGGGCATGTGCAGAGATCTTCACGAGCTTAAGGTTACACCTGAGCAACCATTTCCAAAGGCAGGGCCATGGTGGCATTGGAGATTTTTCCAAGGTGTTTCTTTCCTGAGATGGACATGAATTCAGGCGTTGCATGTGTTCTGAGAAGGTGTGGTGTTTTTAGGATAGTTTGCGTCTCTGAATCTTCCTTAGTTGTTGTAGTGGAGAGTCTACAGTAGGAACAGGTCAATGAACAGGGTTGGTTGATAAGGTAGGAGTCGGCTGTTGGAATTCTGGTTCAAGTAATAGTGGTGGTTGCCCTGCATTTTTGTAACTGATTGTACAAGAGGACTTTGGCAAAAGTTCTTAAACCTGCTCTGATGAAGGGAAAGGGTTGGAGGAAGAGTTCTGTGGTTATCCTGGAAGCTGGAAGTTAGTGGGATCTATTTCTGTTTCTTCATAGGTGTTGGCAAATGATTTATCCTACAATCTGCTGAAGTCTGACAGAATATTCTTTTAGTGCCATTCTGGCCAGGTCTGCTGCATAAGCCACTGCTTCCCTGTTACAGCTCAAACCTGTTGATAGAGTAGGTAGTTTAGGTGGCAAAAAGACCTTTTGGATGACACGATTCTGCCTTTATGTAGATAATGGAATGGCTATGGCTTCACCACCCAATATTTAACAGAATATTTAACAGAAAAGCACAGGAAAAAAAATATTCCTTGACTACAGGATATTCCAGGGCTACAAAGATGATGAGGAGCCTGGAGCATCTCTCTGATGAGGAAAGGCTGAGGGACTTGGGTCTTTTTAGTCTGGAGAAGAGAAGGCTGAGGGGGGATCTGGTCAACACCTAGAAATACTTCAAGGGTGGGTGCCAGGAGGATGGGGCCAGTCTTCTTTCAGTGGTGGCCAGTGACAGGACAAGAGGGAACAGGCACAAACTGGAAGATAAGAAGTTCCATCTCAACACAAGGAGGAACTTCTTTCCTTTGAGAGTGGTGGAGCTCTGGCAGAGGCTGCGCAGAGAGGTGGTGGAGTCTCCATCTCTGGAGACATTCCAAACCTGCCTGGCCATGTTCCCATGGGACCTGCTCTGGGTGGACCTGCTTTGGCAGGGGGTTGGACTGTAGATGATCTCCAGAGGTCCCTTCCAACCCCATAGCATTCTGTGATCAGAAGATACTTCCTCCCTGTGCACACTCTGCACCACAGAGTTTCTGATCAAATCAAATCTATGATTCTATTAGGAAAAAAAAAAAGCTGATTTGAGACCATGCATTAATTTTTCTTTAAAAAATGGGATCTTGATGGTCCTGGAGGATACTGGGGCATTTAATTTACTTGTGCTGTGAACAGTCGAGGTTATGCAGGTAGGAGGCTGTGTCTGTAACAGCAGCAGGGTGGCTTTGGTTGTGCTCCCTGCTCAGGTGTTGTCTTGCACTGAAAATGTCTCCTGTCTCAGAACCTTGCTCTGCGGAGATGACTGTGTGAAGAGCATATTCATTACTTGAGATGGAAAGGAATTGTCTGTCAGTACAGCCTTTTCATCTTTTTTTCTTCTCCAGCTGAGAAAGAATAAGCATAATCTCAGAGAAAACAACTCCCAGCGGAATTTACCGTTAATTTGATTTCCTGGTGACACAGCTTCTCGGTCACCTTTCACTCGGTGCGTGGCAGAAGTGAGTTTTAGGAAATTGAGTTTTGTGAGTATCTGTATAGAGTGAGGAGGATTATTTTTTCGAAGAAAATTGTTGGCTAACTAGTTATTAACCAAAGCTTTTGGGTGTTGCTTTCAGGTGAGTGAAAGCATCCGAGTGCAAGCGTGAGATGTGTTGTGAATGTATGTGTACGGCTAACCAGAGAGAGGGTGTAGTAGGTGTTAATTAAATATCCCCTTAGCTTTTTGTCATCACTGTTCATGGCCAGTTTCACTGCCTCATCCTGTGTTTTGAAGCATTAACGGGCAGAACAGCCTAATCCCTGTGGATGTCGAACTTGCATAAAGACGCGCTAGTGATAATATCATCCTGTTATGAGAAGTAATTATTGCTGTGCTCCTTGGAAAGAGAGTATGTGAGTTTTGGAATGGATTCTGAAGGAAAGGAGGAGGGGGAGGAAGGAGCAGAAGGTCTGAGGCTGGTCTGAACTGATAGGACCCAATTAGGCCAATGGATGGTCTTGGTCATTAAAGGCCACGAGAAGCGCGTAAACTGGGCAAGCTCTGACAGGAACAAAGAAGCGCTGACGTTATTTTACTGAGATTGTCCAATTCTGTCTGGTTTATCTTCTTTTCTACTTCTGTTGATGCGGTGCATCAGCTCTTAAAGACAGACAAAAGCTGTTGCTAGTAATGCTTACGTTTTGCTTGAGACAACGGGCCATCCATCCATCCATCCATCCATCCATCCATCCATCCATCCATCCATCCACCCACCCACCCATCCATCCATCCACCCACTCATGGATCCATCCATCCACCCACCCACCCATCCATCCATCCATCCATCCATCCACCCATCCATCCATCCATCCATCCATCCATCCATCCATCCATCCATCCATCCATCCACCCACTCATGGATCCATCCATCCATCCATCCATCCATCCATCCATCCATCCATCCATCCATCCACCCATCCACCCATCTTATGATTCTGCAACAATGCAAATACTTACAAGTCCTAATGGAATAATATAGGCATACTATGCTTTTCCTAAGGAAATAAGTATGTGAGCTACTTAATTTCTGAGCCTGCTTTAAGCATGGTTAATATTAAACACAGCCGCTGTTCCTGTTTGCTGGAATGTTTTATTCATTGTTGCCATTGTAACCAAAACTTTCCTGTTGTTATTGTTTTGTCCCTTTTGTTTCTCTCCTAGTCTCAAAATGCCCAGCAGCTCCATGAGAGGATCCAGTCTTCTAGTATGGATGCCAAGTTAGAAGCACTGAAAGACTTAGCCAACTACTCCCGGGATATTACCTTTGCCCAGGAATTTATAAACCTGGATGGCATTTCCCTCCTGACGCAAATGGTCGAGAGTGGCACAGAGTAAGTATTCTGCTTCAGCTCTATATGCCCCTTCTCCGAGTGCCTCGAAGTCCTTCTGTGTACAGCTTCTAAGATGATATGAAATAGAACATTTGAAGAGTTCTGGGCTGCTAGGATAGCATTATACATTACTGATGTGAATATTTTTTATTCCCATTTCCCCTAGCAATGGGCTGGTGGGGACTGGGGGTGAGCGAAGAGAGAAGTCACAAGAAACTCCTCTGTGCCACAAAGTTCTGGGGAGACTATGCTCCCTGCTTCTCCTCTACCCATCAGAATTCAGAGAAATCTTCGATAGGCTATTTAAGGGCTGATATTTAAGTGGTACAGTCTGAAAAGTGTGTTTGAAACTCACTGGTGCTGAGAATACGTGGAGCAAAACCCAGCGCTCGCTTAAGTTCCATTTTTATTCTTCTAATTCCGGCTGGCATGCTTCAAATGACAGTGGCTTTTGGACATGAACTTGAAAGCTGACCTCCTAAAATGAGTTTATTCTTTACTAGTTTTCACCACTGATGAAACCCAGGACCGTGAGTAAGTGGATATTGGCTCGATGTAGGGGATACTACAGAAAAGTATCAGCTGGATTTGTTGTGTTATTCAATTATGCTCTAACAGTTACTGTTTCAAGCTTTGGCTTTTAAGAGCGAGCTCTGGTGCTTTGCAGTGGGTTCCAACCTCTCCTACACCTGCAATCAGCAACATCCACACCCTTTCCTGAGAGAAAGAAAAACCTCTGAAAGCAGCTTTTTTTATTCATTGGGGGTGTTCGGTCTTGGGGATCAGACTGCAAAAATCAGTTGCTGAACTGAGGCCAAATCCTGCCTCAAACCTGCTCTTGGATCCGAGAAAGTAAATAGTGTTAGAGAGTAAAGCAAAAGTGGGCTGTGGAAGGGGTCACAAATTGTCTCTGATGGTCCCAGGCAAGATATATATATCCTGGGGAATTTCCACAGCAAAATGAAGTACGCTGTAAAATCCAGTAAGCCCTGGACTGGGAGGTGTCAAAGCAGCCTCTCACCGATCCCCGCCTGTTACGTGCTCAAGGGTTTATTGGACCTGGGATCCCTGGTGCCTAACTCCAGCTTTACACTGGATTTCTGGTAGCTCATGGTTTCATCTTCTGTGTTTGAGGGTTATGGCCTTTATTTTTTTTTATTTATTTATTGGGTTTTTGTGGTATGCTACTTAAAAAACAATAATAAGTCATGCTCCTACTTAGCAAATTTGTTACTTTGCCTTCTATTCATACAGTGCTTGTTGTTCAGGGACAAAATTGCATTGGAAACCAAAGGCAGGCTTCAGTTGATGCAAAGATTTGCACACAGTTACTGTAGTAATGGCAAAATATACTGGGTGGGCAGGCTCACACACGCCTGTGGAGACCAGAACATAAGCAAACTCAAAATCACTGCTTCTGTGGTTTATTTTGTCGCGAATTTGTGGAAGTTAAATGGTTCAGTGTACTCCTCTGCAGAAGATATTTAAGGTAAAAGCACTTTATTTTCTACTGAAGCAGTCAGGGAACATTCACCTGTTTTACAGGCGTTTCTTTTAGCTGCATTGAGACTGAAGCAAGTGCCCTGCTCACCCTTCAGATGTGTCCATGCTGCTCTTTTGGAGCTGTGGGATGGGCCAAGCTGCAGCAGGCTGGGCTGGATTAAAAAGAACTCATCTGGGAGGGGAGCTCCTTAAGCCAGCACCGCTGTTAAAAGAGCTGCTCAGCAAATGACACCCTGGTAGCCACTCCTGGCTGAGGGTAGAAGTTTTCAAGCCCCACAGCAGGCTTGCAGCCTAGACGTGAGAGCAGAGTATGTTGCCTTTTTTCTTTTTCCTCCTTTTTTTTTTTCTTTTCCCCCCAAGTGGCTCACATTTAGAGGGATTTCAGCAATGTTCTTCTTAGGGCTGTGCTGATCGATCTACCTGTCTAATCTATTTATCAGTGTTTCTGCCCGGAGGGAGAAATGCTGCCTGGTTTTGGCACTGAACGAAGGCTGAGACTGTAATAAGAGTTTCCAGCCGCTTCACGTGTTGATGAACTCCCAGTACTTGCTTCAGTCTTATTTTTTTAGGTTTTTTGTGTGTTTGTGTTGAGCCACCTAGACGTTCTGCAGCTTTTGAGGAGGTCTGCAGGTCAGGTTTTTCCAAGTCTGGCTTTGCCAAGGAACTTGCAAAGTAAGGATGTCTGTGCTACGCTGTACATTCCCTTCTGCTTTTATACTGTGCATCGCTGCCTGGTGAGCACATATTTAACAGAATTTGAGATTTAATGGAAGGAGCATATCCTAATATGTAGAAACTCAGCAGCATAAGCCTGCCAGGGCACTGCTGCTTTTCTTTCTCATCCGACTTTGTGTCCAGTTCTGGGCACCTCAACACAAGAGAGATCTGGAGGGGTTGGAGTGAGTGCAGAGGAGGGACACGGAGCTGGGGAAGGGCCTGGGGAATAAATCTTATGAGGAGCCATTGAGGGAGCTGGGACTGTTTAGTTTGGGGAAAAGGAGGCTGAGGGGAGACCTCATCCCTCTCTACAGCTGCTTGAAAGGACATTGGAGAGGGGTTGGTGCTGGTCTCTTCTCAAGGGGAATTCACACTAGAACAAGAAGGAATGACTTCAGGCTGCAGCAGGGTAGGGTTAGGCTGGACATGAGGCAAGAATTCTTCCCAGCAAGAGTGGCCAGAGCCTGGACTGGGCTGCCCAGGGAGGGGTGGAGTCCCCATCCCTGACTGTGTTTCAGAGTGGCTGAACTGTGGTGTTGGGGGATCTGGTGGAGGGGAGAACTTTGTGGAGTGGGGCTGATGGTTGGACTCTGATCCCAAGGGTCTTTTCCAACCTGAATGGTTGGAGATGCTCAGAGAGCTGGAGCACCTCTGCTGTGAGGACAGGCTGAGAGACTTGGGGTTGTTCAGCCTGGAGAAGAAAAGGCTCAGGAGTGACCTTATAGCAGCCTTCCAGTACCTGAAGAGGCTACAGGGGAGCTGGGGAGGGACTCTTTGTCAGGGAGTGGAGTGACAGGACAAGGGGTAACGGTTTTAAATTGGAAGAGGGGAGATTTAGATGAGATACCAGAAAGAACTTCTTTGCTGTGAGGGTGGTGAGACACTGGGAACAGGTTGCCCAGAGAAGCTGTGGCTGCCTCATCCCTGGAGGGGTTCAAGGCCAGGCTGGATGGGGCTTGGAGCAACCTACTCTGGTGGGAGGTGTCCCTGCCCAGGGCAGGGGGGTTGGAACTTGATGATCTTGAAGTTCTTTTCCAACTGTAACCATTCTGTGATTCTTGAGTTCCCCAGGCTGTCAAGGAAAAGCAACTGGAATCAGTCAAGTTTCCTCTTACAGAATCACAGAATGATATGGGGTTGGAAGTGACCTCTGGAGATCGTCTAGTCCAACCCCCCTCTTATGTTCTATATTTGTGCTATTGCTTGGACCCTCTGCAAAACCATTAATAAGACATCCCACAGGACGCTCATCCCACAGGATGCTCACCCTGGGCTGTGTACCCTCCACATGGTGACCTTGTGGGCTGTGGTGCTGACCAGGTCACTGAACTGTGTCAAACCAGAAAGCCCTCCTTTTCCCTGCACCAGTACCCGCTGCTTTCTTTTCCCCAATGGTATTTCTAACAGATCATTTTGGTGTCCATAGGTGGAGCCATTCAAGTGATTTTATCAGTATTACAAAGTGGAGGGGGTGTGTGAGAGGAGGAATGAGCAGCCAGAAATTTCAGGGAAAGGCAGAAACTTCTTTGTTGTCCCACTTTGGATGGCAAAATATATTTTGTAAGATAACTTTAAAGTTATATTTTCACTGTGGAGTTATCTTACTCGCCTTGGAGTTACTGTTGTTGAGCTGGCCTTGCATGAATGAGGCTGTGACTCAACCTTACAGCTGAGAGGAACTTCATGGCTTGGTGCTGCTGAGACATGGTCCAGCTCCCTGCCCTCCCATTCATTCTATGCGTGTTAACTCTGCGGCCCAGCTCTTCTTCCTTCCTGGAGATGGTTCTGGTGTCTGGATGCTTCACAAAGCCAGCCCAGCTTGATACCTTGGTTGCAAAGTACCCACTTCTGTTTTGCAGAGTTAGTTTTCTGCTCGGTTTGGGACTTGGAGAAATGGAAGAGGAAGTGGGCATGGAGCGGGTGCAGTTGGCCTAGGTGCACCGTCGAGCCACAACCCTTGGGCAGTGCTGTTGTGAAACAGCAGTGAAACTCTGCTCTTGTGCTGCAGCCCTGGAGAGTGGCACTGAGGCTCAGAGGGGATGGAACATTACCCATGGGGTGGCTGCTGCTCCTGCTCCACGAGGAGCCCTTCTCCGTTCTTCCCCAGCTGCCTGGTGGGTTAACGCAGCTGAGGACAGCTCTGCATCAGTGAGCTCAGGCTGAGTGGCTCCTCTGCTCACGGTGTGCTGCAGCTGTGCTAGAAACGGATGAATTTTGTTAATTCAACCTGTATTCTCCCTTTTCCCCAAAAGGGGCAGGCGTTAGAAGTTCATTAGAAGAACTGTCGTGCTCAGTGTACGGTTGCTCTGAGGTTTCTTGGCACGTGGAGCTCGTGTGAGGGGCAGCTCTTCAGTTCTCATTTAAGTGTGTAAGTCAATTTGAGTGCACAGGCTGGAGAGGAAGAGTCCAGCGTTTGATGTAACTTTCACCGAGGAAGAGGCCTGTGCTTTATTTCTGGTTGGCTTTATTTTTTGCACTGCTTACTCATTGTTTCAGTGAAGCAGAAGACCTGTGCAATGGACCAAAGTAAGAGAATGTAGGTCTCTGAGGCACTGTCCCTCAAAAAAGACATTGAGGTGCTGGAGCGGGTCCAGAGAAGGGCAACAGAACTAGTGAGGGGTCTGGAGAACAAGTCCTGTGTGGAGAGGTTGAAGGAACTGGGGGTGTTCAACCTGGAGAAGAGGAGGCTGAGGGGAGACCTTCTGGCTCTCTCCAACTCCCTGAAAGGAGGGTGTAGCCAGGGGGGGTCTGTCTCTTCTCCCAAGTCACAGGCAATGGGACAAGAGGAAATGGCCTCCAGTTGCCCCAGGGGAGGTTCAGACTGGAGATGAGGAGCAATTTTTGCATGGAAAGGGTTGTGAAGCCTTGGGATGGGCTGCCCAGGGCAGGGGTTGAGGCCCCATCCCTGGAGGGTTTGCAAAGCCAGGTTGACACATGGAGACATGGAGTCATGGTGCTTGGAGACATGGGTTAGTGATGGGTTTTATTAGTTAGGTTGATAGCTGGAGTAGATGATCTCAAAGATCCTTTCCAACCCAGCCAGTTCTATAATTCAGGTTTTATCAGAGTGAGGTTGGTGGTTGGACTGAATGATCTGAAAGCTCCCTTCCAACCCAGACAACTCTGTGATTTTATGAAATTATCATGTTTCCTTGCAACCTCATCTGCAGTAATAGTTTGCTCATTCAGAGCTGTATTCCATGTGCTAGCCCAGAACTAGCATTTCAGGAGGTCATGGCTGTATAGTCTTTCTGATGCAGCAGAAGACTGCATCAATAAAAATGTGGTGCTTTTTTTTCCCCCTGTGACTGGGCAGACTCTCAGACGACCTTAAATGGCTAAAAAACCGCTTCATAGTCCCTTAGAAAGTAAGAAGAGGAAAGTATGAGTTACAAGCCATAAATATTGAAAGACTCAAGAGTTAATAAAAGGAATCTAACTTTATTTTTGTCATCACCAGTAATAATAACAATAATTATCTCATGACTGGGAGGAAAAAGGAGGAAGAATTTTCAGTATGCTTTTTATTGGCATTAGTACAGTCTCTGTCACTTGTCATTTGGCTAAAACTTCATGGAGTTTTTTGCCAAAAAACCAAGACTAAGCTAAGCCTGGCTGTCTTGAAACTAACCAGGGTTGTTCCTGCTGCTGTTGAAGAAGCTTGTTCTTCGAGCTCTGCTCCGTCGGGGTGCCTGAGCTGTATATTGAAGTCCAGATATACACAGCATGGGACCGTGCTGGACACGGTTGCAGATTTTGGTTATAATGTGAAGTGTGATGATCATTTAATTTCCTTAGTGGGGAGATACGAGGTAAACCCATCCTTTAAATTGGGGTGGTTGCTTTAAATTTCCCCGTCTTCCTATCAGAACCACTTCATTTCCTACCATCACTTCCTATCGGAACTAACACATTCACCCCTGACTGTGTTTCAGAGTGGTTGAGCTGTGGTGTTGGGGGATCTGGTGTAGGGGAGAACTTTGTAGAGTGGGGCTGATGGTTGGACTGGATGATCCCAAGGGTCTGACCTGGATGATGGATTCAGTGTTTCTATGATTCTATAATAAATGCAGCCAGACCAGGTTCATGTAAGGGTGTAAATAAACGTGTATTTGTATGTTTTCAGCTTGGCTAAGGGGAGTCTCCTGGTGAAGACGTGCAGTTGCAGAGCTGGCTGCCGTACAGCTGAAAATCTCTGAGGCAGCCTTTAATGGCACAGTGTATTGTTCAGTGACATTCTAGCTCTTGGCTTGCCTTGCAGAGATAATGCTGTATTACCAGCCCAGTGGAAAACGGAAGGCGGATGGGTTTGGAATTATTCTGACTTCAACACGCTTTTTGGGACAGTTGCTCACGTACCTGCTAATGGTTTTTTTCCATCTGAGTCTGATGAGTATTTCAGTAGTGCTGTCAAAATGCTTAAGCAGCCCTTGCTCACAGCCACTTGTTCCTGTCCTGCTCCATTTGAGGAGTTATGCCAGGGCTGTACGTAGCGAGCTGTGCTGCAAAACTGATGTAGAGTATTAAATTCTCTCTACAACTACTTGAAAGGACATTGGAGAGAGGTTGGTGCTGGTCTCTTCTCCCAGGGAATTAGGAATAGAACAAGAAGGAATGGCTGCAAGCTGCGGCAGGGTAGGGTTAGGCTGGACATTAGGAAAGAATTCTTCCCAGAAAGAGTGGTCAGAGCCTGGACTGGGCTGCCCAGGGAGGGGGTGGAGTCCCCATCCCTGAGTGTGTTTCAGAGTGGTTGAGATGTGGTGTTGGGGGATCTGGTGTAGGGGAGACCTTTGTAGAGTAGGGCTGATGGTTGGACTCCATGATCCCAAGGATCTCTTCCAACTTTAACGATTCCATGATTCCATGAGAAGGAGCCTTTATTCTTGCTTTTAGTAAGATGTTCCTTAACCCAGTTCACTTCCCTGATTGTGCTCACTGTGTTGCCCCAGAAAACGGCCGTGCAAGCACAACTTACTAGGTAAATGGAAAGTGAATTTCTAGAAGATAGGAGCAATGCTAAGTAGGTCTTTGCCACTAAATAAAGTAGTCCTTTTCCAGCTGTCCTGGCTACTGGCTATGTACCTGCTTGCTTGCTCTCTTGCTCAGCTCTGGTGCTCATCTCAGAGATCCAGTTCAGTTTGCTAATCTGACAGAAAATAAGGCAGCTGATGGAGGGAGGAAAATAACTTAGATTTTGGGCAGTGCTGGGCTGTTAGACGGAATCAGCAGTTCCTGTGAAGCGTCACCTGGAAGCATAGATTACTTAATCTGACACTGCTGCCAAAATCAATTATGGTCCAGCAGGGGCTTTACTCAGTCTTCATTTCTTAGTGCTCCCCTAACGTCGGGAGGAGGTGGTGGCTATTGTCTGTAAGGCAGGAATCCAAAAGAATCTAGAAAATGAGATTATCTGGGTTATACCGCTGTGGGGGCGGTAATGGCAGGAGAATGAGAAAGGGCTGCAGCCCAGTCTCTCAGGGCAGTTCCCATTAAAGAAGAAAATGGGATAGGTTTCCTTTGTGGGTGGGTTTTTTCGGGTTCATTTTTACTCCTGCTTGCTCACTTTGGGGTTTGTTTCCCCAGTGGACTTCAGGCTTGGGTTCCACCCTCCCTCTCAGCACATGTAGGAGCGCAATTTCTTCTAGATCCTTCTGATGGGTGTCACATACAGAGTGCACGCTGTAGGTTTTATATAAAAATCTCACCTGAAGATGGAACGGAACCACCAGAGATCACAGCTCTGGAGCCCAGGAGGGAGTTGCGCATCTTTGAACTCCCCCCAGCCTAAAGGCCTTTTCTCCAGGGTCTTATCTTAATTTGCCTGTGCTTAAGAATATTAGCATTTAAGTGACCCCTGCTAAGGTGGTGGTACCTACACCTTGTTGCCAGGAACAGGGGGAAGAGGAGAGGAGACAGTTTTACTGGGTTTTATTTGGCAACGGCTTTTGTAAAATAGGATTAAAAGAGCAATTCCGGCAGGGGATGTGTATTTCTCAGTGTTCCTCAGAGCACCAAGCGCTGGACAAAACCAGTAAGTTATTAATTTTTTAACTCTTTTTTTATTTAGCTCCAGACAGAAGTGTCGCATTGAAAGAACTAACCAGCTCTCGAGCCAGTTATTACCAGGAGGATGACTGGCTAATTGTGATTAGTGGGCTACAGCTTTCAATGCACTCAATTTTTATTACTCCCCTGGTAATATCTGGCTTCCAGTTTCCTGAATATAGTGATGTGATGCCATAGCTTTCGATTCACTGGTGAGAAGCTTCTGGTTCACTGCTGAGACACAACGGTGTATGTCTTGAGGGGGCTGGGAGAAATAGGAAATGTCTAAATTAAAAAAACCCAAATATTCTTGGGTCTGTTAAACCCCTTGCTGCAACTTGGAACCGAATATTTTGGAAGCTAGCAAGAGCATCATCAGCAAGATGCTGATCCAGTCCACCCTAGCTGGGTCTCTCACAACCCAAATCAGTAAGTGACATTCTTAATCTGGTCACTGTCTGTCTCAAGCAGGTTGATTTAGCAGCTGGGGTCACGGTGTGTGAATTTTGAGAGCAAATTTTAAGAGCAAAGGAGCTATGGGCAAGCTTACGTGTTCTTGTTGGAAACAAATGCTTGGCCTGCCTTTATGGGTCATGGAGCTGATGTGAGATGGTTTGGAGTTGTTGAGCTAAATGCAACTCGGTGGTTAAAAACCCAGGGTCCGTCCTTTGCCTCCCTTTGAAGCCAACAGAAAACTTGTCCCTGACTTCAGGAGGTCAGGATTTTGGTCTGTTTGGGTCCTAGCTACACTCCAACTTTCAGCCACGCTGACAACCCTTACGTCAGTCTTAGTGATGGAGACCGGGAGTAAATAAGAGAGATTTTCAGGGTATGGACTACACGATGGAGCAATGAGACACAAAGTACTTAATATGTAAACCTTTTTACCAAGGACTTCTTTTACACAAATGCTTAATGAATTTAGGATGCCTAGACATGCTTTAATGGTCAAGAGAAACAGGTTTTAGAGAAATGTGTTATATTTCCCCTGTCAACTGTCTTTTTTCTTGGGCTTTTTTCCTGAGAGAAGTTACAACAAGTATTCTAAACAAATAGTTGAAATTGATTTTTTGAATGTTCTTTAGTGGTTACCGAACTGTTTCTGTTCACAGTGATTTATTAGTAATTTACTGCCTCTTAATTGTGTGTCTGTCTTCAGTTTTATGAATGGAGGACGGGTGTGGGGGCGTGTGTTGTGTAGAGATAAATACAGCGTTACGGATGTTTGAAAGCCTGTCTCCTCACGTCCAAGTTTTGATTTTGCAGACGATATCAGAAATTGCAGAAGATAATGAAGCCCTGGTAAGAACCCCATTAGACCATCACCTTGCACACTTCCTCTTCTTTTGCATGACTGAGTTCAGGCTCCTGTGCTAACCTTTCTGTGTAAATGCAGCTGTGCGTGCTCAGGCGGCCAGCCTTCAGCCTTCTCTCTTCTCTGCTCTCTGACAAGAAACCTCGATGAGGCCTCTCTTGCTTTGCTTGCGGAATGGGTGCTTCCTTTCTGTGACTTCTGCAGGGGCTTCTACTCTTTCCTAATTAAGGCTATGGGGTTGCTTGGTTGGAGTTTTGTTGTTGTTGTTGTTGTTGTTTGTTTTAATTTCAGCAAAGAAACCATTTCCCGGCCTTCCCCGATTCCCCGCTTAAATTTGTCTGCCTTCTGTGAGAGCAGGCAATCTTAATTGTCAATGTTGGTGAGATGAAAATAAGAGTTTGAATTCATCTTATTTGCTAATCCCAGGTACTGCTAGGTGATTTTGCAGGTAATTGCCTAAAGGAAAACGGCAATAGAGTGAAGGGTCTCATATTGGAAAGTTCAGAAGTTGGTTATTGCCCTGGTGATTGGGAATAGGACCCTTCTGTGTGCTTCAAGCTAAGCAGAGCCTTCACAGGCTTTGATAAACCCAGACCCCAACAGGTAATTCTAATCCCTTGATTGACCCACAAGTTTGACACATCACCTAGAGCCAAAACCCAAGGCAGCAAAAGAATAATTAATCAATTAACAGTGCGTCTGTCACCCTGAAAGCTCGGTGTGGTTTCTCACAGGGGAAGTG
Organism: Jacana jacana; assembly: GCA_013400555.1. NCBI lineage: Eukaryota > Metazoa > Chordata > Aves > Charadriiformes > Jacanidae > Jacana > Jacana jacana. The sequence goes on from VZTM01038056.1 coordinate 40,034, forward strand.
CAGCTCCCCGTCTGAATCCACGCTCGATCATACTTACACAAGTCTGCCACAGACCAAGTTCTGAAGTGTCTATTATTAAATCATTGCCTAATAAATAAATCAGGCACTAAGAATAAAGTTGGCAGGAAACTTCAGTCCTTCCCCTGCTTTCGCTTTCTCGACCTCACATGAAGTAACTTGTTTTGTAATAGAAAAGTTTAGATTCTGAGGAAAATTATTAAAATGGCATGAGGCTTTCAGGATTTGTGACAGCATCCCTGCCTGCTGACACAAGGTACCTCCTGGGCATTTAGATGGCGGGTTTTGCCTCGCTGTTGTAAAGGTAATTCTGTGTGGAAGAATTGTTAAGACTCCTTCAGCATCGCTCTGCTTCCAAATTCTGTTACCCGTAGGCTCCTCTACATTAAATTATGCTCAAGGCAGTACCAACATACTGATTTGGAATTGCATTGCACTCTGCTTCTCGGGGGTGAGGATACTGCTGGCTTGAATTAATTCTGTTTTACACATTTGGGGTTTGTTTACTCATGGGAACGAGGGATTTACCCACTTTAAGATGATGGTTATTGGTCAGTGTAGCTGCAGCACGTCAGTGGATAGAGCAGGAGAGCAAGCGTATGTGACTAAAGCTTATTCTAACTTTGGAATTGTTGGTGTTGGAAGGGACCTGCAGAGCTCATCCAGTCCACCCCCCCTGCTCAAGCAGGGCTGCCCAGAGCACATCACTCAGGGCTGCATCCAGGTGGGGCTTGAAGGATTCCAGAGAAGGGGACTCCACACCCTCCCTGGGCAGCCTCTGCCAGGGCTCTGACACCCTCACCACAAACAAGTTCCTCCTCATATTTGAATGGAACTTCCCATGTTCCAGCTTGTGCCCGTTGCCCCTCGTCCTGTCACTGGGAACCGCTGAGAAGAGTCTGGCTCCATCCTCCTTCAACCCACCCTTCAGATGCTTGTGAGCATGAAGTAGGTCCGCTTTACATCGGGGCACATGGTTTAGTACTTGTTTTCCATTGGTAGCACATGGTACAATTAAAATAGCACAAATTCTTGAGTGCGGGATTCGCACTAGAGAAGGTCCCAGAGTCATTGGTCAGGATGAGAAACGAATAGCTGTGGAAACCAGCCTGTTTGCACATTGTGAAGGTAAATCGTGTACAGTAGTGCTCCATGAGTAGAGCTGTTCAACATCCTGACTAGTTTTTCATCCCTATATTCATGGGAAAAGGTCCAGCACAAGAACTGTCCACACACACCCCAGGGCTGGGTGTATAGAACTAAACTAAACCTTAAACCTTGCAGCCTCTGCCTGCCATCTTCTTGACTAAAGAATCTTTACATTTGATTAACAGGATGACATATTTCATCAAGTGCCAGTATTTCTACCTCTGGTAGCTTGAACATGCTAGTCTGATTTAATGAAGCCCTGGTTTTCTCAGAGAGGCTTCATTTAACTTCCTTCACTAAAAGAAAGTCTTCTAAAACGTGGGTTTCTGTTTCTCCACCTTTTCAGTTTTAGGGGTTCCTGTTCAGTTTGGGGATTTTATTTATGCCATGTTGGCTAGTACTTGGACATATATCAGTTTGCATGGAACAGCTTTATCAGTTGGCCTTTGCGTAGCAGTACTGAATTGTAGTCAAACCTCGCTGATTGATGTTAGTTATTCTTGGTCTCTTAAGAAAATCTGGTTCATTTAATGAAATTACCATGAAACTAGCAAAATCAGCATTTTAAAAGATGGGGAGGATGAGAAAAGGTAATTCTAATCATACCTTCATGAATCATAGAATGACCCAGGCTGGAAGGGACCTCTAGGGTCATCTAGTCTGACCTCCCCACAGTCAGCAGGGACACCCCCAACTAGACCAGGTTGTCCAGGGCCTCCTTGAGGCTCCCCTTTAAGTTCTCCAGGGAAGGGGCCTCAACCACCTCCCTGGGCAACCTGTCCCAGTGCTCCACCACCCTCAGAGGAAAGAACCTATTCCTAATGTCCAATCTAAAGCTGCTCTTCTCCAGCTTGAAGCCATTGCCCCTTGTTCTGTCCCTGCAGGCCTTTGTAAACAGACCCTCCCCAGCCTTCCTGTAGCCCCTTCAGGGACTGGAAGGCTGCTCTTAAGTCTCTCCAGAGCCTCCTCTTCTCCAGGCTGAACAACCCCAGCTCCCTCAGCCTGTCCTTGTAGCAAAGGTGCTCCAATCCCCTGAGCATTTTCCTGTCCCTCCTCTGGACCTGCTCCATCAGGTCCATGTCCTTCCTCTTGAGGGCTCCAGACCTGCACACAGAACTCCAGGTGAGGTCTCACCAGAGTGTGTAATGGTTCATCTGGGCTAGTTTCCCATGCAAACAAATGCTTAATGTACCTTAAAGTGGATTTAGTCACACTCCATAACAAGAACACCTACACCTGGATTTATTCAAGAATACTTGGAGTTCTGTTTAAAATTTGCAGTTTTTTTTTCCTTAATCGGAGTTAATTTTCAAGTTTAAAGTAGTCCTGATACCAAAAACTACAACCCTGCTTCAGGTTTTTCCAATGAGAGTCCTTTAAAACCAGGAGGCCTCATCCCTTGTCATGAACGCGGTGAAACCCTACCACAAAGAAATACCTCAGTGGGGCTTTGCAAAAATTAAAGAGAATGAGTGCCAATTGCAGTGGAGCAGTTCAGTGCATTTTCTGGAATCATCTAGAAAATTAGGGGCAGCTGACCCCACTGATTGTTTGGGCATTTCCAGCTGCGCTGAGTTGAGTACTGAGGAGGTGGGAATTGCTCCTGGTTTGATTCGATAGAGGCTTAGCTTCACCCTTGGAAAGGTGACTTGGAGAAAGGAGGTGGTGGTGGAATGCTGAATCACAGAATCACAGAGTATCAGGAATTGGAAGAGACCTTGAAAGCTCCTCCAGTCCAATCCCCTGCTGGAGCAGGAACACCCAGAGCAGGTCACACAGGAACGCCTCCAGGTGGGTCTTGAATGTCTCCAGAGAAGGAGACTCCACNGGTGCTGGCTGAAGAGGAGCTGTAGCAATTAGAAAAGGTACTTGTTCACCCTTCGCTTGCCAAGCTGCACCATCACTCCTCCTTTTAGAAGTGATGGCCTGGGTTGAGAGCCACAGGACTAACTTTCCTTCTAGTGCTGGGGAAAACCGCACATTTAGAATACTCTTGCGTCTGTATTCATGAAAATATTTACTTTATGGCCAGCCAGGCTCTGTGAGATTCAAGGTCTCGGTGTTTTTGAGCCTGGCTGGGGGCAGGGATGAGGGGGAACAAGGCCTGGGTGTTTGACCCAAGGGGGTTGTTTCATACCATGAATGTCACATTCAATAGAAATTAGAAAAGTTTTCTGCAAGGCTCTCTATCCCCTGATGGCTGCCATCCTGAGAACTCCATGCCCCAGTGCTGGACCCCTGGTCCCTTCCCTTCCTCCCAAAGCCGTGGTGTTCAGTGTCCCACCTTTGCTGTCCCTGCTGGGAGAGCACAGCTTCCTGCTGAGAGAATGGGCTGAGTGTAATTCTCGTATATCTTATATTAACATCAGGATTATTACTGGCACTTTAGTATTCTTGTGAATTATTTAGTCTTATTCCATTAAATCTCTTTCCATTTCCACCCTCCTGTTTCCTTGCAGTCCCTGATTCCCCTTTCCTGGGTGGGGAGGGGTCATGGGGTGAAAGAACGATTGTCTGAACAACAATAAAGAGTTTTAAGTTTTCTCTAGACATAACACTTGGTTAGGTTCTTGCCCCTGTGGCTTTTCCAGAGCTCTTGTCCTTTAGTGGTTTGATATGTTCCCTCCTGCCCCACCCCTAGTTTAAATTTATTCGTGGCTGTTTATCCTTTACAACTCTTGACTTGAAAAGCCATTCCATCTCTTTGATGTTGACCTCAATGATGTCAGGCCTTTCAGCTGCCCCAGGGTTAGGCAGGAGGACAGTTGCTGGATGATAAGGGACTTAAAAGTGGACTGCTTCCTTAACTCCTACAGCTCTTTGTTGCCTCCTACCCCGTTGAAGTTGTTTCTTTCCTGCCTTTCCCCTGCACAATTAGAGATCAGCTTTGGTCCTGCTTTGCCCGAGAAGACCTACTGAGTTTTGGCTTCTAGTCCCAATGGGCTGCTGACTGTATCCTGCTTGTGACAAAGAAGCAATGGTTAATTTCCAGGTTCTCGGGTACAACTTTTATCATGTAAAACATGAGACAGTCCACCTAGCTTTATAAAATGCCCTTTTATTTTTATTTCTTTTGTTGTTGTTACCTGGTGACAGCTGAGCCTGGTTAATTATCTCCATTTAAAGCATCATTTGGACAGCTGAATGTGTTCCCCTCCTGCATAGCAATGAAATACTCAGTGTGTTTGGTAATCATGGATCAAGGTTTTGGTGGTTTTCGGTTTTCTGGGTTTTTCTATTTTTTTAAAAGCCTCTAGGGGTCTGGGTGTTGAAGTCCCACTAATTTATTTTGAAAAGAAATCTAAATTGCCTTAGGGTTCTTTCAAAATATCAGACATGGTTTTATATCTACATGTGAGGATTACTTAGAGTGCTTGATAAAGAGATGGTTTAGCACGTAGAGATGATCCTAGGAAGGCAGGTGAGAGACAGGCGTGGTGGCCAGGGTCACATGCACGTTCCTGTCATCTTCATTTTTAGGAAAGAAAAGCTAATATCAAAATGCACGGAGGTTTTTTTTTATTTTCTTTACAGTTTTTTAAGGTAACGATGCAGAAAATTCTTAGGAACATAGATTGATCCTCACCATATGGTGAGGGTGGCAGAGCCCTGGCAGAGGCTGCCCAGGGAGGTGTGGAGTCCCCTTCTCTGGAGACCTTCCAGCCCCACCTGGATTCAGCCCTGAGTGCTGTGCTCTGGGCAACAACCCTGCTTTTAGCAGGGGTGGGGTTGGACTGGATGAGCTCTAGACTTACCTTCCAGCTCTGACAATTCCTGATTCCATGAGTAACCTGACCTAGTATTTCTCTAAAATTTGACCTGATACTTCTCTAAACCCTAGAAAGGTGAAATGCAACTGCTGACTTACTCTTCAGTCAGGTTTCTCAGAGGGGGATGAGGTGCACAGGCTGTGGATCAGAGCATGGCCATCCATCCCTGCATGAACCGCTTGCACTGGGATAGCAGACAGCGTTCCAAACCACAGCCTTCCCCAGCTTAAGAGGCTTTTGCTGGGAGCTGCTGTGGATGAGGAGGTCCTTCCTGACCACCTCCTCATGAGGAGTAAGACAGCAGAGAATGGGGAAACCTTATCAGCTCTGTCCACCTGGGAGCCAGAGCCCTGAAGAGTGCTCAGGAAGGGGTGTACACGCTTGCCTGACAGCATAGGTCATTAAAAATGTCAGTGTTAGTGAGATAGGAAATTGCAATTACACAGTGCATCTTTCTGGTCAAGTTTCCCCTCTTGCTGCCATGACACATAAAAAAACAACCTCATGAGGAATTGCCCTCAAAGAATTAAGGCATTTTGCCAGAGCAGCACGGGTTTGCCATTTACAGAGCTGCTGTACTTTTTGTGGTGGGTTGGTCTAAAAAAGGTTTTATGAAGAAATGTGGTGGGTTAGTCTAAAAAAGATTCTGTGGAGAAAGAAGCCCCACCATGTTTCAGACTTTGTGCGACTTAAAACACTTGTTGAGATTTCAAGTTAAACAGCTCGTTTAGGAAATAGCAGTCATTTCCTAAGATTACCAAATTTATCAACAAGCTTTGCTTCCCTTGAAATCTCCAGTGTCTGCTGCTCCTGAGAGTGTGAGTGTGTCTGCGGTTGTGGGTCTCGAAACGAATTGCTTGGAAGCCTGTTTCTACCTCTTTGCTTTTGTTTCAGCACCTAATGATGAGTCAACACGACCCCCTTCCCCTTCTCCCTTCCCCTTCCATATACTTTTATCTTGCTCTAATTAGCTGGAAGGTTGCTTTCATCTCTAGCTCTTGCTATTCCTAATTGCTTCTCCTTCGATCCTGGCTTTTGACTTGGGCAGTAGCACTTAGTGTATACATGTGTGTGTATTTAAACATGGCTATACGTCATGCACACACATGAGTCTGGTGCCCAGTTCTGGGCAACCAGCACAAGAGAGATATCGAGGTGCTGGAGTGAGTGCAGAGGAGGGACACGGAGCTGGTGAGAGGCCTGGAGAATAAGGCTTATGAGGATCGACTGAGGGAGTTGGGGTTGTTTAGTTTGAGGAAGAGGAGGCTGAGGGGAGACCTCATCACTCTCTACAACTGCTTGAAAGGGCATTGTAGGGAGGTTGGTGCTGGTCTCTTCTCACGGGCAATGAGCGATAGAAGGAGAGGGAATGGCTGCAAGCTGCAGCAGGGTAGGGTTAGGCTGGACATGAGGAAAAAGTTTTTCACAGAGTGGTCAGTCAGTGGAATGGGCTGCCCAGGGAGGTGGTGGAGTCCCCATCCCTGACTGTGTTTCAGAGTAGATTGGATGTGGTGTTGAGGGATCTGGTGTAGGGGAGAACTTGTAGAGTAGGGCTGATGGTTGGACTTGATGATCCCAAGGGTCTCTTCCAACCTAAATGATTCTATGATTCTAAACACACACACCCACACACACACCCACACACACACCTAATCCATGCCGTGTCCGCTGGTGTTGGATTCCTGCGGTGGGAGCCTTTAGTTCTTCTTGGTTAGTTCCCGGAGTTGCACCTCTTGGCTTCTTAGTGATCCGAAGCCGCGTCCCAGGAGTGACACCTGGTGGGGGTTGTGTCTCATCACTTTCCCCTGCAAAGGGCTTGCAGCTTCTGGATCCCAACCCCTTTGTATCCTTGTCACATCTACTAAAACCAGGTTCGTACGTTAACACTGGTATTTTCAGCTCCCTTGACCCAGTTTCCCCTCCAAAGCTGTGGAGGAGCCTGGATTAATTGACAGGATTTAATGAGTAATTTGGGTGAGATGAATAAAGGGGACTGCTGAGTTCAGGTGAGTTAAATTCCTTTCTGCTCCAGCCACTGCAGCCCATATGCAGGTTTAGTGCATTTTCACTAATCCCTCTAAACTATAGCCATGTACCAACCCCACGCTTTCACGTGAGAAGAGTATTTAGGGACTAAATGCAGGTTAAATTACTTAATTATTAAATAACATACAAGAAAAATCTAGGGGAGATAGATAGTTTATCTGCTTAATTTAATGCTGGGGGGAGAGATTTTTATATTTACATTATTGCTTTTTAACCTGTCTAACCTATCGTTTTATTTGGATCTAGTTTGGTTTAGCTTCTTAAAATACCAGAACCCTTAGATTTGGGGAAGTTTCTGTTGTGAAGATGCATGGGAAATGGGCAAAAGTGAGTTTTTGAAGGAAGGCTTTCCTGGGGGGGGGGGGCTGGTTTATTTGCAGGTTCATAAATAACTCTTTTATTCAAAAGGAATGGATTGGGGAAAAATGACAGGACCAGAGCTGATTAAATTTACTGCAGGGTCTTATTGTCATCTTGTTGTGAAATCCCTGGTTGTTTGGAATGCTAATGATGACATTTTAAATCTAATTTAATTCATAAAAGACCTACGATATTAAAAAGCCAAGCAAATAAGCCCAACCTTCTTCCTCCTAAAGCAAACCCCGAAATTTCCAGAGGGGGCATTTGCTGAGCACGCTGTTCCTTGCAGAATTAAAATGGATATTTTTTCATTAAAAGGCAGGGTATTTTTTCTTCTTTGGTCTAGTTTTTTCATCCTGTCATAAAGAATCCAAGCTGCTGTGAAAGGTGAAGGTGTGTTTGGGTTTTTTTTTGCGTTTGGTTTTGGTTTTTTTTGTTGTTTCACTCGCATGATGTCAAGAACAGTGAACAGCCAAATTCTTAAATGAAGGGGCATCTCCCAGTCAGAGATGCCTAAATGGCAGATTATCCCAAATCCAGTAAACTGGCTAATTGGAGTCGCTGCATTGAAAGCGATTCCTTGCCTCATTCTTCTGTCCTGCTGGAGGCGTCTGCTGTGGGGGGAGATGGACACCTCTTTGCCTTGAGTTGTCACAGGCTCTTGGGAGAGCAAATCCCAGGATAAGGATGACCAAGTGCATTCCTTAAGCACGGCTGTGGTCTTAATCTAAGGTTTTAACATCCTAATAATCTAAGGCTTTAACATTTTAATTGGGGTTTGAACATCCTGAGCATCGTAGTTTCAATCAGAGTTACTTATTTTTTTAAAATGATCTTTTTATTAGGTAGGCTCTTGCATGAAGATCAGTGGGACAATTCTTGCTGTTTAGAGCTTGTGCTTGTTAATGTCTTAGCGGGAGAATATCTTGCAGGTGGTTTGGCATGGCCTTAAATGCAATAAATGCTGCTTGGCTCAGGGCCCTGTGCTCTGTCCTGCCCTCAGTGAGCAGCTTCATTGACATCATTATGGCTGCTGGCTGTTGGGTGCCCTGACTATGTATATATATAGAGAGAGAGGAAGGAACCTAATGCAGAGTGCACTATCAGCAAGTTTGCTGATGACACCAAACTGGGAGGAGTGGCTGACACGCCAGAAGGCCGTGCTGCCATTCAGCGGGACCTGGACAGGCTGGAGAGTTGGGTGGGGAGAAATTGAATGAAATAGAACAAGGACAAGTGTAGAGTCTGGCATCTGGGCAAGAACAACCCCAGGTACCAGTATAGGTTGGGAAATGACCTGTTGGAGAGCAGCGTAGGGGAAAGGGACCTGGGGGTCCTGGTGGGCAGCAGGATGCCCATGAGCCAGCACTGTGCCCTCATGGCCAAGAAGGCCAATGGCATCCTGGGGTCTATTAGAAAGGGGGTGGTCAGTAGGTGGAGAGAGGTTCTCCTCCCCCTCTGCTCTGCCCTGGTGAGACCCCATCTGGAAGATGGTGTCCAGTTCTGGGCCCCTCAGTTCCAGAAGGACAGGGAACTGCTGGAGAGAGTCCAGGGCAGGGCTACCAAGATGATGAAGGGAGTGGAGCATCTCCCATAGGAGGAAAGGCTGAGGGAGCTGGGTCTCTTGAGCTTGGAGAAGAGGAGACTGAGGGGTGACCTCATGAATGTTTATAAATCTGGAAAGGGTGAGTGTCAGGAGGATGGAGCCAGGCTCTTCTCAGTGACACCCAATGACAGGACAAGGGGCAATGGGTGCAGGCTGGAACAGAGGAGGTTCCACTTCAATATGAGAAAAATCTTCTTCCTGTGGGAACTTGGCAGTTCGCTTGTCGTGGTGGCCCGTAGATAAACAAAAGGGAGATGTATCTTCAGGTTCAAAGAAAGAAATGGAGGCATTAAATACGGCAAAACTGCTGCTCAATAGCAAATCTCCTCTGGCCCATTTTAAAAGATATTTGTAAGAGAACGAACAGACAATCCAGGACCTTTCTGCCAGTCGGCTCAGACACAGGTGCCAAAACCTGGTGCTTCTCTGTGACCTTCAGTTTGGAGCATGCCTCCGAGTTGCTGAGCGTAAAGCTCAATTCTTTGATTCTGCTAGATCTAAAATTTTTAATTGGTGCGAGGAGTTTAATTGGGATGATCTCATTTCCTTGAGCATTGCACGTGGCGTTCTCCTGGGGGTTCGTTCTTCTCTTACAAAGCTGCTTTCTTCCAGGTGTGACTGGTCTTGGCTGTCCATGCTAAGTGGTTTTGGAGCCTTCTCTTGCACGGCCTCTCTTGCTCTTCTGCTACCTCTTAGTCTATAACTGGCTTCACTTTTTTCTGCCTTTCTAAAAACTTCCTGCTGTTTTATTCCCTGGGTCCTTGCCCTGCTGCACCACTGGTAAATGTTGTCACGACTCCTGTCTCTTGCAGCTTTGGAGATATGTTGTCCTTTACACTGACTGCATTTGTTGAGCTGATGGATCATGGGATTGTATCGTGGGATACATTCTCTGTGGCATTCATTAAAAAGGTAAATTTGTAATTGATGCTACCTGTTGTATATCAGTTTAAATTTTTGAGGTGAGTCGTGGTTGGTTTTTGGGGGTTTGTGTTTTATTTGATTGTTTGGTTGTTGTTGTTGGTTTTTTTGTTTTCCTTTTCCTTCCCAGGTACGTTATTTAGATCATTGGCCACCGTGGGATTAAAGTGCTATTTCAAACTATAAGTATTTGTAGTTGCAGGATCCGGTCCCACTTCTGTGGAAATCGATGGGGGTGAAATGGGATCACACTCTTTTAGGCTTTTTATGCAGGAAATCACTCGCTCGGTTCCAGTGTGACCTCCCTGTGCAGAGACCATGCCATTACAGCGAAAACGAGTATTTTTGATTTAATATTAATTACAATGAGGAATGCAACCTACCTTGAAACAAAAAAGAGCACTGAAAAGTTTCCTCTGGGTCTATGGGAAGGAAGAGAGATGAGTTAGTTTACAAACTGAAG
>VZTM01038057.1:989-112910 GCA_013400555.1 Jacana jacana
CCTGGCAGGAGCGTGGCAGCGGCGGCCTGCTGCGGCGGCGGCGCCGAGGAGCCGCGGTGAGGCAGCCAGGCGGGAAGGCCATTTTACCTGCTCTGGTTATTAAGTGTTTGTGCTTGAGGCTGCTGGGGAGAGTAACGGGGCAAGGAAGATGGAGGGCGGGGGAATGCGGAGGCCGACAGGAGCCGTTTTGTTTTACTGCAGCCCTGGCGCAGGTAGGAGCGCCCAGTCCTGAGCCTGCTCCGGGCTGGGCTGGGCTGGGCGCTGCTTGCATGCCAGCCCTTGTTGGGCTCCCCCGGAGCCTTTGTGGCAAAGGAGGCGGAGAGGAGGAGCCTAGTGTTGGGAGACGTGGGACTGAGAGAGGCTTGGTGACAACCTGCCTTTCAAGGAGCGAAAGAGATTATCCAACAAAAGAAAACAGCCAGAGTTGGCTGCCCTGAAAGGGGAGAGACGGGACCGTTCACAGGAGAAAAATTAATAGAACAGTTTTAGACCTGGCCTTTTCAAACATCAGTTGACAGCGGGGTAGCACGAAGGTGGTTACTAGCATGAAATTAAGCTGTTTGTGGTAGGAGTTTGGATCAAAGTGTTTTTTGGGAGTTCATCTGAGCGGGGATGGGAACTGATGCCTTAGGTGGCCAGATAAGAGCAGTACATCATTTAAGTGCAAGGAAGGGAATAAGGACAGAGCCCTGAGGGATGCCGGTGAGGCAGGGAGGAGCAGCTGAAAGAGCAGTCACTGAGTTGGGAGGGGAACCACATTATCTACAAAAGAGCCGAGAATTGCCAAGAAGCAGTGATAGAGGGCATCCCAAAGCAACGGGCAGCTCCAGAACTGCACAAAGGGATCCACAATTTACTCCCTGGCTGAGCCTAGGTGCTAGTAGTTTCAGCAAAGGGTCAGAAGCTAGGCTGCAGCAGGTCAAGTGGAGCGGGAGGGGAATATGGGGCAGGGAGAAGGAGCAACTTTGTATCCTGGTCAGTTTTGAAACAGAAAAATGGTGCAGTGGAAACCTAACTGGTGTAAGAAACTAGAGCAAAAGTGGTTCCCCAATGGGTATAGGACGCTACTAAGCTACAGGACTATCCTTCCTTCCCAACAGGAACAGTATGGCATAGGTGTAAGCTACTGAGACTGGAGCATTAATGCCCTTCATCCCCTGCTCTGTGTAGTGTTGCTGCTGTTACCACTGTGAGGAACGTAAGGTCACTGCAGAGCATGTACCCTCAAGTAACAGCACTTCCCCCGTTGCAGGTATGCTTGTGATCTGTTTCTGGTTAAGGTTTTAGAAAATGCATAGGTGGTAGGTAAGAGGTTGAAAAGGAAATAAAAAGTAAAGAAATCCCCTGGGCTCTCTATGTACAAGTGTAACATGAGAAGACAAATACATTTGTTTTCAGAAAAGATGACCAGGTGGAATGAGGTATTAGACTAGTGGGGGGGGGAGTTTGCATGGGAGGGTTTTTTGTTGTTGTTGGTTTTGGGGATTTTTTTGGTAGCTTCTAATTATATGCAATTAAAACCTAATCCAGAGAGTACAATATTATTCTACTCCACATAGCCTTTCTTTTACTTAAAAACAGATCTTCCCTACAGGCAAAATGAGAGGGAAGCTCATTACTTCGAGGTCAGTTAATTTGTCAGTGTCATTGGGCATGTTTTTGTGGGGTTGTGCTAGAAAAGAGCTGATATAAAGGACTAAGCAGTTGAGGGGATATAGAAACTATGAAAATATATATTCCTGTCTCATGCTTCAGTGGGATTTGCTGTCTTTTCTGGAGAAGTGGTACACCCAGCTGCATAATGGCTCTTAGTGGAGGCAGAAGCAGGGACAGGGGTGCTGCTTTAAGGGAAGAAGGTGGACAGTCAGGTGAAAATGTTAAAGAGCAAGTCGTTTGATTCAAATGCTAACTGAGGAGCTTAGAAGGGGAGATTATCTTTAAGATAATGTGCATATCTTAAGTCCCTACCCCTGTCTTTCCCTTTAGTCTTTTTGCCTAAGCTGGGTCTTGCCTGCTTGCTTCCAAAAACTCCTATCAGTTAGAAGAGATAAGGCATGATTTCACATGCATTTTTCAGAGTTAATACCGACTTAAGCAGGCTGTGGCCACTTGTTCCTGCCTCTGTTCCAACCTCTCAGCTGTGTCAGGAGAGCTGTTCAGCTATAGAACTAGCTCAGGGGAGTGTTGGGTTAAGAGTAGCCTGGTCTCTTCTTGGAGGTTATTTGTAACAACCATTTTTTACTTGGTCTGGCTTCTTCATACGAAGAGGGGGTGCAAGCAGATGGCGGGTACTAAAGACAGAATTGCTTAAACTAGAACCTCTGCAAACAGAAATGCGAGTCCCTGCTTTTCTATGCGGCACTGCTTCTGTTACCATCCAGTTCCCACAGCCATCATGAGGGTACCATAGGGATTGAACAGCGGCTGGTGGGGGGAGGGTGTCAAGATGATTCCAGGGTTCACTTCTGCATTTATAGGCTGAAAAGTTATACTTGCTGTAGTATGCAGAAAAAAAATATTGCCATAGAACTACAGATCAACATTAATGGCTCTAGTGCATTAGTGAAGCTAATTGGTAGCCTCAATGCTTTTGAGCCTTAACAGAGTTTTAGAGATTGCCAGTACTTCTGTGAACGCTGAGGAACACTTGGGATCTGCCTGGTAAATGCCACACTTGTGTCCCTGCTGCTTCTGGTGTTGTGTAAAGTCATGAGTCTGATGTAGGCCGGGACTGCAGTTGCATGAAGAGCAGGGTTGGTAGCAGGTCTGAGCGTGCTGGTCACTGTGGCTTTCTTGCTAGCCAGCCAGCCACATGACTACCAGTCAGTCAGGCTGATCAGGCTTCCAGCACTCCCAGAATGTCCAAGAGCTACTCTAGACACCAGGTAAATGGGGCTGGGGCATGCTTAGACTGACCACAATAAGGAGGACTTGGGGCAGCCTGGTTCTGCAGCTTCTGGGTAAATAACTGATGGGAGAGCGAGCCTGGAGGTGGGGATGGGTTCAGACCTGCTGCCATGTCAGTGAAGGTACGTTCACATCCAGCTTGCTACTTGGTAGTGTCTGTGGCAGAAGTTAATCTTGGACTCTTCAGAGAGTAGGTTTGCCTTGGTTTCCCATTTCTTCCTCAGTGTGTAAAGGTACATGCTGCCTTCATAATATTTAGCTTAAGCATTTAAGGATAAAACAAAGGACATCTATTGTTTACAACGTGAGTCTGTGAATTGTTCTTAATTTTCAGTTTGTGGGCTAATAATGTTGACTGGCAATTAGGTCGCAGACTACTAAATTTATCTTTTTTTCCACTGCTGAACATCTGATAGGGCATCCATTGAGATGATTTTTCCAAAGTGTTACTCATCTGGAAGTGAATGGAGAAACAGGAGTTAGAATTATTTGGTACTTGCACTTTTCAAATGTCAGACCTGCTGTCATGGATGTTCCCCAGAAAGCCATCTCTGCGCAAGGAAGGTGAAAAATCACTGTGCAGAACTCCCTAGAAGTTGTACCCGTAAGCTTAACTGAGAGGAGTAAGGGTATCACATGGTTACATCTCACTGTTAATGTTGTTGTCTCTCTGCTGCTGAAGTCTGAGACCAGGAGAGGATTTTCCTGGGTCACTTGCTTGATTGCAATGATCGCATAACCCCTTCCTGTGGAAGGGTCAGCAAGGACATCATCATTCTCACTCTGGCAGGGACATCTGAAGGGGAAATGATATTACACCAGTTGACATTTGTTGTCAAATATTTTTATTAATCCAGTGCAGTTCATTGATGGTTACCTTAAATATTTTTTTTGCCCCATGATTGTGGAGCAGCCAGTTAAGCTGCCCTTTTTTTGTACACAGACACACATACCCTAGCATTTTCAAATGCTGATCTAGGAATTCATCCTGGGATGAATCTTCATTAACTTTTTAATCAGTGATTGGGACAGTAGCAGCTAATTAAAAGAAGAAGTAATTATTTCAGACATCGTAGTGTACTGGGACACTGTCCTATTCTCAGATAGTCCTAACTTCATAATGGAGAGAAGTGTTGCTTATGAAATATTTAACCAAAGAAACCATATTAAGTGCATGTGAACTGTGGAAAAGTCAAATATTGCAACATACCTGTAGCTTGAGAATAGGTCTCTGGCCTCAAAGATTACACATATCTGTGGATTTAGTAATTTTACTAATAGTAGAATATAATGGCATCTTCCATAATTCTTATTTTAGTTGTTCTGTATTTTTTGTTTTGTCTACTTTTAAAAAAGTATTTGTGGGAAATCTTGATTCCCAGGATTGCTCAGTTGTTGATTTAATGTTTTCCTTCTGACTGTGTAAAAGATTTCATATTCAGAAAAAACAGCAATCAGTGCTATCAGTGCAGTAACTGTTCCACTTCCATTAACTCTGGAAGCAATGAATGAACAAGGGCCGCAGGGTTAAGGGTCAGGTTAAACTGCAGCAGGTTTGGGAAGCCTTGTCATGACCTGATTTTAATTTTAAAGCCTACTGTTGGCTGCTTCAAGTCAGCTGCAACCTCGGGTGCAGTGCATGCTGCAAGTATGCTGCTTAGCAAAGCAGAGCATGGCCTGGTACAAAGCTGGGAAGCAGTTGGTGATTCTGATCAACTCTGTTAGCTGCCGTAGTGTGAGCTCGAGAGTGTCCTTATTTTCTGAGATGTCAGTGTTTTATAAATATGCTGAAACCCGCCTTTTCTGCCTGGTTTTAAAAAAAGAACAAGGCAACTGGCTACTTAGCACTAATAACAAGAGATTGTCTAGTAGAAATAATATCTAATTAAAAGTGAATCAAAAAAAGTCTCTGAAATCATAGGTATAAAGTCTGTCTCAGGGTCAGTAGCTGCCTACTTCAGCTACTCCTCGGGAGGCATTTACTATATGTGTTTAATCCTTGTTTCTGTTTTGTACTTCCACTTTGACATACTTAATATTTTTTTTGTCAATGTTAATGAATCACCTATTTGTTTTAATCTTTTTAATCACTATTACATGCTTAAGTTATTTTGGTTCTGAGTAAAAACAAATAAAAGTTCTAGTAGGCAATTGTTCAACTTGTCTATTTTGCCATTTGCTGTTTCTTCTCTTAGTATATTTTACATCCCCTGAGTGATTTGTAAAGGTAAAATAATTTCTGTTAATCATTCAGCATGTGTAATCTTGTTCAGATTTGTCTTGTGCTCAAAAAGAATAATTGTCCCAAAATTGCAAGAGTCCCAAGCCTGCGTTCATTATTAGGCAAAATTACTCAGCCTCTTTAATGGGAGCTTTTTCCTTGGTACGGACTGCTGGCTGGGCCAGAGGGCATCTTATCTTTGGGTTTCCTGGTGGTCTAAATGCTTTGATTTTCCTTCTCTCTCTAATCATTTTTATATGCTCACTGGATTGGGCTGGGTGCATTTTGGAGACTTATTAGTACTTCTGGGAATGATGTGATTGTCGGCTACGAAAGACACATGGGTCGTAATTTTCCTGTTCGTTAAACATTTATGCTCCTTTGTACTTTTAACGGAACACTATTATCTAATTGAAAAAAAACAATGTTGCTGACTTCTTAATTACACTTTTGGCAATAAATCCTGAGGAGTCTAAACTTTTTTAAACTAAATAAAAACTTGCAGTGAGTCACCCATGTTGCTTTTTTTTGTTGTTGTTTTTTTATTCTTTTTTTAATCTTGATTTCTAGGTGAAGCAGTATTTATGCTGAAGGTAGTAAATTTGGGGTAACTTTAGAATCTTTAAAACCAATGGTTTCCAGCACTAGACCTAGTTTTGATTTATACTTCTTTGTATAATAAGCACAGACAAAAATTTGTGATCTGGAATCTAAAGTTTGTTAACTTGTCCAGCTTCTGTGAAATCTGTCTTTAGCTGCTTTTTACACGGTCACAGCAGTTCAATTTATGCCAGTGAATCCGTATCTATGTACATTAGTTGTAAGAAAAATTGTATGAACATCTGTTCTAAATCTGGTTTATGGTAGCCTTGTAGATGAAGTGAGATTTCTGCTAGCGTAAAATAAACCTAGAGAGAGCTTTAGAGCTACTGAAATGCTTTTAAATGATCACACTCTGCACTCCTTAGCTATGTCAAAACTGAAGTGGGAGCTGCAGCTGTTTTCCAGCTCTTGGATGTGGCTGGGGTGTGCTCCTGTACCTCGTGTCATACCAAATGAAACATGGGTGTTCTTTGAGTTCCCTTTTTCTTACTTTGCACTGGAGGGAATACTAAGCGGGCAGGTGTTCTTCCCATAGCACTCTGAGTCACTTCAGCCAGGTCTCCAGTCTGGACAATTGAGGAATCGGAAGCCCAGGATGCCGCATGGTGTGTGGTGTGTATCTGCATGCAACATAGCTAGCATCTCAGTTCAGAATTTGTATTTATCCCAGGGTTTCTGGATTGGAGACAGTTGCCTGTGCACCTTCGTATCAACTAAAAAGGAGCTTATGATAAATATGCCGTGGCCTTGATGAGCTGGGCTGGGAGCCAGGATGACATGAATCTGTCTTGCATTTTCCAGTTATTTGACTGGTGCTAAAATTTCTGTGTGTTTTATGATAGCTGTATGGACCAAAGCCTCCCATCTCCTCTCCTGAAAGGACAGTTTGCAGGGGATGTGCACAGATGCTTGGTGCTCTTGCCTCACAGGTGTAAAAACAGGCAGGCTCAGGCCTGGTCTGAAACCTGGGAATGGGGGTTCTTCCCATTCTTCTGTCTCACACACATCACGTGCTACGTTCCTCTCTGGCATCTATCCATCGCAGGGAGAAGCCTTAATCGGGGGCAAAGAAGTCTGCAGGGAGACGTAGAGCAGCTTGATTCTTTTATGTGTATATATATATTTAGAAGTATGGAGTTTGTTTGTTTGTTTGTTTGTTTTTAATTTTGTAATTTATTTTAAGTCTTTTGAAAGAACAAATGCAATGTCCAAAAAAGCAACACCTCCCCTCCCCCCCGCCCCCTCTAGAAATGCCTGGGCTAGTGCCTGCCTTGGCACTTTGACCAACCTGCTTTGGACTTCAGGGGTGAATTTCTTGGGCAAGGCAAAAATTGGGGGGCAGGCAGGATGACATTTTCTTCCTCACTAGCACCTACTAACTGGATCAGGATGTAATGCTGAGCACATGATGGAGAGTAGGATGCAGCTGTACTTGATGCATCAGTGTGCTTTACATTCAGTGGCAAGTTTAGCGGAGAAGTCGAGGGGCTGCATGAAGTTTCCAGATTCAACAGAAAGCTCTTGAGCATCTTGAGAGAGACTGGTGGGCAGGACATCTTGTTTCTGACTAAAAAGCAAGCTCTGATCATAAAGCTGTGGCCTTTCACCATTGTTCATGAATGTGTTAATGGGCACTTCTGATTCCCTGTAAGCTAATTCACAAGTTGGGTGAGGATTTGCCTGTGGTAGGATTTTATAGCCCCTGGCTGTTGAAAGTTCATTAACTCTAATCTAGAAGAAGAGCTTGAAAGGCCAGCCCTTTCCATTCAGTTAGTTTATTGACATTATGTTGTTGTACTGCAGTAACTGAAATAAAATGAGGTGAGCACAGTTTTTGACATCTATATGTATACAATAATACTGAGTTTCATATAACTCATTACTCTTGATTTTACATAAATTCAAAAATATCAGTTTTCCAGGTGAAGAAATCACCCTAACTGGTATAATGTAGGTATATATTTTCTCAGAAGTAAGCACACAAATCATGTAAGATTGTACAAACAAGAAAATCTCTAATAAATGGGGGAGGTGAGGATTTTGCAAAATAAAGATAAAAAAAACTTAGTCGGAAGCTTAGTCTTGACATAAACACTCGGGTACCAGGGCAAGCTAGTTCCTAAGCTAGAACATTCCTCAGAAAATACAGGGCCTTACACACCTATGAATTAAGACACGCAACCACCTACTAGTGTTTAACATCAAGCAGCCAAAACATTCTGCATTTGTTAGGAGCTCAACTGATAGCTTGAAAGGAAACATGTGCTTTTTAAGCACTTACCCTTAATTGTTCAGCTGTATCTCTGTGGTAAAATAATGGCGTGCATTGAGCTTGTCCAGGCATGTCCCTCCAAGCCGTGTTCTGGTTAGCACCCATCCTGACGATCGGGTAGGGGAGGTGGGCTAGCTGAGTGAGGAATGGGCGGTCAGGGCTGGGCTTGTTCTCTGCTCCTTGGCAGGCTATTTTAGAAGATTATGCCTGGGGCTACAGTGGGTATTTGCTGATACTGCTGGGCAAGTTGAATGGGTGTCATCCGCTTGCAATCTTGGTCCATCTTCCTTACTTCCTGAAGTTCTCCATGAATGTGGTCACCAAGGGGATTTGCAGCTTTTGATAGTAGTAGCTAATTGTATGCTTCAACTGAGGTCTTTGTCATAGGTGGGGTGTTCAGAGCTGCTCTCTCCAGTAGGAACACTCCTACATTCCTTGTAGGTGTCACCCATTTTCTTCCCCGTGGGCTAGGTGCCACCAGAGTCACTCTCCTCCAAGCAACTGCCTGCTGTCATTGTTTACACAGCTGGAGCATCTGGGGTGCCCCACTATGGAAGGCTCCTCTGTTGGGCCCAGGGGAGCTTACCTGTGCAGAGCCTTGCTCAGGAGGTTGGGCTTTCTTGGCATATATTAAATAGAAAATAGTTAGCCCCTCTGGTTAGAGGGGACTTTTCTACCCCTCTGTTACAGTTGGCTGAAATTGTCAAGGAGGTTCAGCAGTAGAGGAAAAGGAAAGGGAATGCGTGTGCCCACCCAAGCCTCATTTCTTAAGAGAAAACCTCCCTCTCAGCCAAATGACCTTAACTAATAGAGAAGATTAAGACTGTGTTGCACAGTTGTTTTGGCTGGCTGTTTGGGATATAATCTTTGAAATGATTGACTCCGTTAAATCATGATAATTGGGTCTGACCATTAACCTCCCACAGAGCTGATTACAGGGATAGGGGCGATGAGGAAGTTTTTTATTTTTCTTAGTGCTATTGTTTCAGTCTGTTTGCTGAGTAAACACAATGAGCGTGTCGCCTGATTTGCTGCAGACCATCTCTCAAGCCAAAGGAGTTGGATGTTTAAACATGGAAACCTGGGTTTTAGAGAAAAAGTGCTCTGGGGAGGGAGATGTTGGGGAGGCTGTAGGTCTATGCACCTGTGCCTTTCCAGTCATCCCAAATTTTTACTTACTGAGTGGCTGTTTCTAGAGCATTTATCCCCTTTGCTTTAGCTTCTGCCCAACACAATCTTACACAACACCCCCAAGGGACAGTAATCTCTTCATTGCATTAGGATTGTCATGACTAAGTTAGAGCAGCAGAGATTGACTCCTCCCTTCCAGCATTGCTGCAGACAAGCACAGCCCCGCTCTTAAAAGGTGTGTTTTTAAAGGGCATCTCACAGTCTGCCCGTCGTGCTTGTAAATCAGTTATGGCTATCGCACGGCTGCGAGCGCTCCGAGGAACAAAAGGCAGTTATTGATTGTAAGAGGAGATTGCTACAGGAAGGAGGGCGAGCGGTGGTTTGTGCCTTGCAATGGGCAGCCGCCCATGCGGTGGAACAGTCGGGGTTTAGCTGAAGGGGAGCTTTGTTGAGGAAAGGAGAATCCTTGCCTGGAATAATTGCCTCTGAGCCAGGGAGAATTGGCTACTCCAGAGTGGGAACAGGCCCTCAGCTGCCTCTGGCACAAACAGCGGGACTGTTGCAAATCTGATTTGAGTCGCTAACAATAAGGTATTGAAAAGGCAAGCGGAGCTAGCAGTTCTCTCTGTCCCTCCTTGGGCTCCTCATTTATGCTTCAGCTTCATTCGCTGTGGCAAACCTGTAACAACACAAACGTATGTGTGGAAGGAAGAAGGACAAAAATCTTTAGAAGAGGCAGAAAAAGGCCAAGCAGAAAGGCCCTTGGAAAAGAAAGGGAGCTTCTAAAACTCCAGATATTTTACATGAAAGGAAAATACAATCTGAACCGTAATTGTTGGCTGTATTTTGTGATACAACGCTATGAAATGCTCTCTTCCCCCGCAGAGCTCATAAAACCTGTGCGTGCCAGGTGGATTATTTTGTTTTTCATTAAATAAAGAGACTTGTAAACAGTGCTCTGTACCGTAGAGATGATAATCTCCACCGCCCTCCTCCTTCCTTAAACACAGGAGCAGGCACTGTGCAGGTTGGGCCTGGGCAGCCCTCGCTGTGGCGTGGGGGCCAGGCAGGACACACTCGGGTGCCTGAGAGCATTTACCATGTGGCTTCGGTTGTGCCTTTATCAGTCCTGTTTCTGAGATCAAACAAGTCTCAGTAGCACGGTGTTTGAATGCCAGTCTCTGTGCGGCAGCGGAAGGAGGTTGGATTGTGTCTGTGGAGCTGGCAATGCTGCAGGGAGGGGAGAGCAAAAAGAGGAGGCTAAATAACGAGCAGTTTTTATTTAGAAGGTAGCAGGATATGTTTTGTGAAAGCCACCGGCAATAACTGCTAGTTTCACCAGCTGAGTCAGTATATTTAGTTATGCCATTGTCTTTTCAGCTTTTAAATTGTTAGGTGTAATGTGTTAAAAGTTTCATTGTGATCCTTGTAACCTGAGCCACGATTCTTGTGCTCTTACAACACGCACTAAGCAGCGGTAGAGGATACCTTGCTCCTCAGGCTGTTACCCTGCCTCATCTCTTTGCTTACCATCTTGTGTGACAGGAATGCAACCTTTTTATTTTTTAAATATTTTTTATTTTATTTGAGGAGTTCTTTTATCCATAACTTCATTGAATATTTTACAAAAGCAGGTACTGTTATCTTCATTTGTTTCCATTATACTGGAAATTTCAGCCTCAAGGGGCAGCTTCTCGTGATACATGCAGGCACTGGTCAGTTTGTACCACTTCCAGGCTGGAGGAAGCTGCTCTGCTGCAGTGGTCCTGTGTGTATTGCCATGTGTCTGTAACTGGATGTGGTGAGTGTTACAGTGTGAACTGAGGCAAAATATGTTGACTTCTGCTCCATCCACTGGAGCTATTGCTCACATCTTGTTACAGAAAACCTGTCTGAAATTACAGTTTGCATTCCAAAAGCAGAGAACAGCTCAAATATAAGGTGTACCAGGTTATTAAATACTTTAATATATTTGGTTTAGTTGCACACTAGATTAGTATCAGATACCTTTTCATATTTTCATTCATGCCTTCTTATTGTAACTGATTTCAATTAAATGTATTTTTGCCTAGTCAAGTGTACATCTAGCAAAAATACCGGGGCAAGGTGTTCTTACATCGCTACTTGCCTTTATTTTTTCCAAATAGTTTTAAAATATTTTGATAGCTCCATCTGTATTTTAGTTAAAATTTATTTGAATTATTATCACAGGATCTACACACTTCTAATTTTCTTTGGTTAAGCACTGAGGGTACCTGATACTGAGATATATATTTGTGTCACCAAGTTTAATACAGATACTTGCTTGATTAATCATATCACTTTCATTGAGATTCGTGATGTTCTTTAACATGCCTTGTGAGTAAAGTAACCCCTTCTGGATCACCATTTTATTCTTCCTGTCTGCAGTAACAAGCGACTTGTGGCCTTAGTGCCAACCGACACTTCATTCAACACCAGACGAGCCTACACCAGCGAAGATGAAGCCTGGAAGTCGTATTTGGAGAATCCCCTAACAGCAGCTACCAAGGCTATGATGAGCATAAATGGTGATGAGGACAGTGCGGCTGCTCTTGGCCTATTGTATGACTATTATAAAGTAGGTAACTCCATCGTTATTCCTCCCTGCTGCACTAGCAGGGGACTGCTCTGAGAGTCATCCTAAGAGCCAGTTTCCAACCACAGAAGTCACTGCATCTTTTTTTTCCCCCCTGATACTTGCATCAAGCACCCTTTCTGTTTTAGGAAGCGTTCCTGAGTCTGTTTTGATACGTTTATTTCTGGAAAGAAAAAAACAAAACCAGAATTCCTGTAACAAATTTGCAACCATGATTTCTTTATAAGCATAGAGTTCTTCCTCTTCCCTTGCAAGAGCATTGGGTGAAGTAACCCTGTTTTTATTTGACCTCAGCTATTTGCAATATTCTTTAAAAAATGGAAAAGGGGAGTCCTTGTCCATCTGTAGGTTTGTCTGCTTTTCTTGTTCATTCTGCACATGGTTTAATTTGCTCTTTAGCAGGAGTATCTCTCATCTGACAATTTCCCATGTTATTTTTATTTGTATAATGATTGCAGTAGGCTGTATACACATACAGCAAAGTCTAACCCCTCCACTGGAAGTTGACAGTTTAAGTAGAAAGGTGGAAGACAAACGGAGCTGAATGCTGAGACAGATCTAAGTCAATTTACAAGGGAAGCACTGACATATAGTTGGAGTTTATGTCAAGTTATAAGCCCAGGGCTTTACCTACCATTTTAACAACTTCTTTCTTTTTTTGTGTATTTCATAGTGTTTGGGTAGAGCTATGTTTGAGGTTCCTGCCAAAATCAGAGGAGAATCCCCCAGAGTGCAGAAACTTCACTCTGAGTCCCGGGCTGGCCCCTTTGCAGACAGTCAGTGTTTCCTATCAAGCACTAATGTATGAAATCGTTTCGCTTGAACTGTCTCAGTACTCCTGATGCCTGCATTGGACAGATGGTCTTCTGGGACAGCCAGCAGAAAAATGACAGCTTCCCTTGTCATTCATGAAGAAGTATCACGAATGGAAGTTTTAAATTAAGAAAACTTCAGTTTTAGTGTTTGTTATTGCAAGAGCTTTTAGAGAACTAGCTGCTCTTTTTAGTCCGTGCTACAATTGTTAAGTAAGTGTTCAGAAAAAAGAAAGTGTTCAGTAAGCATAGGAAAGGTGCCATATACCAGCCTTATGGTTCAACATTGCTTTAATTTCCTTACTGATTATATTTTAAGAGATGTTCCTTGTTTTTTTGTGTTATTGTCAGTAGAGAGAAGCTTTTCCCAATGAGAAAGGTCCTTTTCTCCACTTGACAGAGTTACCACAGCACCAGAGTCTGTGAAGTTAATGTGGATGTGTAAGATTCAGGGTGTGTATGAGGATCTGGAGTGCTGGATCCTGTCTTAGTAATACCTTTGTATGTAGCAGTTCATTAATCTGCTGGATTTTTTAAAATAAAAACACAAACCAACCCTTTTCAAGACTGTGTTCTAAGACACATCTGTTCCTTATTCCAGGCAGTTGCAAAAGACTTGTGGTTCAAATGGAGTAAGTTGTGTTAATCTCAAAGCCATTTCCAGCATTCGGTCATAACTATTTATTTCTTTAACTGGCAGAAAAGGATAACTCTTGTTGATGCTCTCAAACAGGAACTTAAAACCTAGCTTAAACCTCTGTACTGTAATGTAGAAGTATAGAGGAGAAGTATAGAGGAGGACTTCCAGTGCACTAGACTCTCTTGAATTGCCCTTATCATCTGGCTCATTTGTTCTGACATGCTGGGTAATTTTTTGAAGTACTTTTTCCAGTCAATAGGAATCATTTGAACTTAACTCTTAGGGTTTGTTTTTTTTTTTCCCTTCTCCTTTTTCTTGTAGTGATATTTACCCAAACATAGATGCTCCTTCAGGGATAAATATATGATCTTAAGAGGGGGAATCAACATATGCAAACTGTGGCTTGTTTCCCACTTTGAAAATATGTGAAAGAGTTTTTAACCAGCTGGATGCTTAATAGGGAGAGAAGGTGTCCCTAAGAGAAGGAAAGACTCTGGCTAGCACTTTCTGACTCTGCTGCTGTCTTACAGATATAGCTGATGTTAACCTTGGCTACTGTAGCACATTGTAGTATTGTTTTTCCTCTAAATTCAGGTATATTCCTAATGTTTCTTTAAAAGTATTTAAAGACAAAAGGCACGAGCTTTAGCCCGTTCTGAGGTCTATTATTGCTCTTTAATCCCAAGTTAACTGCTGTGATAGAGTGCATATACTTTCGTTTGTAAAAGATAGATTATAAGTTTTTGCTCCCAAATTGCTTGTTCAGCAAGAAAAGAAAAATATGGTTATGGCAGTAACTTTGCCTTTGGTGATTTTGTATCTGTGCTGGTGTCAGGAAACTGGTATGTGGCAATACAAATCTTTCAACTCACTCGGTGTCAATTCTGAGTCTGTCGATGGTCCAGATTTTACTGGGTTTTTACTTGTGCCTGTTGATGCACTCAGCAAAGCAGAAGTCGGTGTTCTCTGATGACATGCCATCTTGCCCTGACCTGTCCCCATGCAAAACCCAGTCATACCCCATAGGTATGAGTTCTCCACACTCAAGACTGCTCTGTAACAGGAGGACTTAGCTGGTGCTTTTGATTTTATTGAAAACCCTTTTTCCTTTGAGCTAAAAGGGTGTCCATGCAGATCTCATCAAAATGGTATGTCTTCTTTCTCATCTTTTATTATTCAGTGAAAAGTGTGTTTGTGTTTGGGAATATACACTCTGATTTTTGACATAGCTGACCTAGCTTGATAATCCAAAGATGGGACATAAAGAAGAGTGCTTTGTCCAGGCTAGTGTGCCCAAGAAGTAGAAAAGAAAACAATCCCTACATTGTTTTCCCCTTTGGAAATTATCTTACTCTGTTCACAGTCAGTCTCCCAAAGAAAAACAGCCGCTGGCATCCGCAAACTAGACAACACTGATACGGTTACATTTTTCTAGTTGCAGTAGAGCAGTCTGAAACTGCAAATACCTGACAGTTGCATTTACCTGACCCCATGCCTGGTGTTGTTCTCAGGTTCCCAGAGATAAAAGGCTGTTGTCTGTTAACAAAGTGAGTGATAATCAAGAAGACCAAGATAAAAGGTACAGTATTATTCAAAATCATACACCCAGCTACTAACAGGGTTGATCAGTTGTGAACTGAAGGAACCATGATAGCCTGAGGGTTTATGGTTTTCTTCCAAAAGATAAAAGGATGAAGACTATTTTGGGAAGCAAACTTTAATCCTTTTTACTTTTAATTTATCAGAAAAATTGAACAGTTTAATTTATCAGAAAAATTGAGCAGAAAGTTTAATGATTTGTTTGTGTTTCATTTTGTTCTTTTATTGCTGCTCAGATCAGGAAATTCAGATTATATCGACAGTTGGCCATTGGCTGCTTTTCTTTCATTTTTCTTCTAGAGAAAAAAATTAGTATTTGGCCTCAGTAACCTGATTTATATAGTTTTATTTATTATAACTTGGGCTCTGTCCAGAAGTAAATAGAGTAACTCTCTTAAAATCATTCGCTCAGAATGTTTTTCTCACTCCTCTCAGATTTCAGCCTTCCTCTCTAGGCTAAAAGTGAATTGATGAGTCAGAGGAAGTTAACTCCAGACTTTATTAAGAATTGTGGACAAAAGAAAGTTTATGTAGAAAGAACTAATTTTTTTACATATAGGAAGATATCTTCATGTAAAATTACAGTGGAGAGAAGCTACACAAGGTTTGTTTCAGTGTAGGTAATTCAAGACAGCCATAGATGGTCTCCACTAGCTATGTGAGGTGAAAGTTTAAACAGGTAGTAGTAGAAATTCACTGTTTCAAAAGAGACTATGAAACTGTCTTTGAGGGATGGTTTTTCTTCTCTGAACTGCAGAGAAATTCCTAAGATGAGTGTGATTGACAAAACTGTCCTTTGATGGAAAGCCAAGAGAACTGTAACGTCACAACATATCTCCTGGGTTGAAACCAATGCAGTGTGTTACACCTACTAAAGTTTTATGAGTTAACAATTTTATGTCAGTGCAACTACTATCAGCAATCAGATTGCTCTCAGCAGCAGCTGTGGGTAGATGAGGGAATGCTGCTGGAGGTTACCTTGCAGCTGCTATAGTTACTGATCTACTCTGATACAATGGAATTCCTGGGCTTGCTCTTTCTGAAAAGCGTTTTTACCAAAGCTACACAAAGAGTAGTGACCTGTCAACAGCCTGAAAGAACATGCATCAACATACGAATTTTGCTGGTGATACTGTGCCTGTTTCACATGCAAATTACATGCTGTGAGTAATCCATACCTTGCCTTACTCCTTATGCTAATTTTGTGCCTAAAGGCTGTTGCACTGGTGGATTGATTTTGCATCCAAATTATAAGCCAAGATAAAAGCAGCCCTGGATACCCAGAACTTATTGTACCAAGTCATATCGATTATAGGTCAAATCAAATGTTATTATCTTTCCCTAGTTATTAAAGAGCCCTGGACCTCTCTGCTTGCTTCACAATGTCTTTACCCTAGTATTTGTTAATGTACTTCTTATGGCAATGGCTTATCAGAGTTGAATGATCTCCTTTCCTGGTGTCCCAGAACATTAAGCTATTGAAGAAGGAGATTGACTCTATCAGGACAGTTAATAACATTTTTTGGTTTTGTCTCACAGAAATTGTCTTAATACCACAGAAACTCAGAGTAATTTAAGTGGGGGAGAGAACCGCGTGCAAGTCCTGAAGACGGTGCCGGTTAACCTTTCCTTGAACCAAGATCCTTTGGAGTCCTCCAAAAGGGAATTCAACACAAACGTGTCTGGGACTTCAACGCCCATCACAGGGACTGGAGTGACTGTGGTTAAAGCAGAGGAGTTCACCCCTGTTTTTATGACCCCACAAGCACACTATGCAAGAGGAGAAAATGAGGAGCACCGAGGGGTTATCTTTGAACCATATGAAGTGTCCAGCATTGCTCCCCACACCAATTATCTCAAAGATGACCAGCGCAGTACTCCTGACAGTACCTACAGTGACACCTTCAAAGATGGAGGAACAGAAGTAAGTTTTTCACCTCAAATTAGCATCTAGGGACTCAATAAAAAGCTGTAAACAAGATAAGGAGATTTGAGCCTGTAAACAAGATAAGGAGATTTGAGCTGGCTGCAAGAGCCATTAGAGGAACAGTGATGCTTGTTTCAACAAATTAATCTCTGCCTCTTGCCGTGTTCCTGCCATTCTGTGCTCAGATTATAGGGGAGCATCATGCAACGTTTCAGAATGTTGTTTATTGAAAACTCTGAGAATAATAGATACTGATCTTTTGTCTTCTGGGATTTTGTGTCAAGTAGAAGATAGTTTCCATTCTGAAAGATTTGTTTTCTGTTAACAAGGTCTGCCTTCAGACCTATTCATTACAGTAAGAAATAGCAGCCACTCTGTAAATGAGAAATTCTTGATGTTCTTCTGAAAGTGCAAATGAGCAGTGTGAGCCTCTGCTGCTAGATAAACCCAAGTAATTTATTCAGAAGCTGTCTGTTGCACTAAGCTCTACTCTGCATCATGGGCAAGTGAGAAAAATTGGTAGAATTAGGTGACTAGAGGGGAGTGGAGAAATTAACAGGCAGGGAAAGGCTCGGGTGCTTGTACATGTAGGAAATGACAGAGAATGATAGAGAGACAAGGAATTATTTTTAAGCATGTTAGAGTTATGCTGAGGCAAAGTAATTATACAGTCAGCTTTAATATGGTGAGTACACTCTGGCTTCTTTTGCCTGCTGCAGTATAATGCAAACGAGCCAAAAATGCAGAAAGGGAAAAATTGTTTAAAGCTAACGGTACCTCTGCAGATAATTAGAGAGTTTAGGTGTTAAAACTCTCCTTGGATTCTTCTTCTCCAACTCTTTGAAATTGTAAATGTAACAAAAGTACAAGGCAAGCTATGTTAAGGCTGAGTTACTCTGAATACTGAAATTTACTGTGTGTTTGTGTGTACGTGTATTATAGGAAAGTAAATTGTCTCCACACAAGCATCATAGATCGAGCTGTCTGGAGGTGAAATCCATTTGCAGATACAGAACACGTTTAGGTCAACTAAATGAATAATTAATGAAGAAATCTAGCTTGCCATTGAAAAATCAGTAAGATCAAATGTGGAATTGGAAACACTGCCCTGCGTTATCAAATCACATCATTTCAGCTATTTTTCATTGTTACTGGTAAATGGCTCTTTATGTGAGTCCAGTGGTACCGTACCCAGGGCTTTCCCTGGGGTGCTCTAGCTGAGTGATTCCATTACCATTCCACGGTTTGTTCTGAGAAGCGCTGCTGGGAGTGACCCAAACAGCCAGTCTGCGCTGGGCAGAGGTCCTTCAATCTGCAAAGTTGTTTAATTTGGAGGTGAAAAGGGGATTTACATCTATACATTGGCCTTGCATCCCAAACTCCACGTTACGGTAATTCTTGTTACAGTGGTAATATTTTGCATCCCAAACTCCATGTTATGGTGATTTTGTTGCTATGGTAATAATTTGTGACCCATTGTTTAAAATCATTGTTTAATAGCAGGGTATAATACTCGTCATCTGGGGTTTTTCTGCTGTCTGTGGAGAAAGAAGTAGTTCAAATCTGATTGCCAAAAGTAGGTGGAATGGTTTGCCAGGTGCACTCACTCCTCTCCATCTTCACCTCTCCTATTAGCTGTACAGGGAGACTGAACAACTTCCAGTAGGTCCCCATCTACAGCTGTTGGTTGAGGTGTGTGGCACTCTCAGTGGCCTTACAGTTCCCAGTGCTCACATGCATGTGGCACAGGAACAGGAAGAGCTTACCTACCCTGCTGCAGGCTCAGTCAGCACTTAGCCTGTCCTTTCTCAACTACAAAGATGCCAGGACGGGCTTTGCCTCTGCAAAGCGTGCACTTCAGTCAATCACTTGCTATGTTCTTTGGATATAATTTTAGTAATTATATATAGCTACCTTTCTCATCTCTTTCATAGCCTTATTTAGCTGTGATTAATTTGTCAGTCCTTTATAGTATAGACACTACTTTCAAGGAGAGGTAAATAAAAATGAATGTTTTTGACAATGCTAACCTCCAACTTTCATATAAAATGTGGCTGGCATGTTAATATGGGACCATCCTTACTTTGATTCCCCTTAGATCTTAGATTTCTTAGCATATTTAGCTTATCTGTTCTACTGCTTATGGATTCTTGACTTGTGATGTTCAGGAAATATTCCTAACTGGTGTATAATACCGTTGCACTTCACTAGCATCTGACTGGATATTTACTGTGCCACAGCTGTACATAACATTTTCAAAATCACCTGACTTGTCACTTCTGGATAGAAACCAGCTTTTAATTGCTAACTGGTGACTACAAAATAAATCCTGGAAATTAAATGTAATGATCCATCAGTGAATTGGAGAGAAATCAGCAAAACCATGTCCCAGGCAAAAGGCAAGCCAAGGAACAGCAGCAAGGCATACATAGTAGAGTATGAATGGGCTTGTTTGCTCAGGAAGACAGAGTACAGTTCCTTGCTTAGTCTGTGCAAAAAGATTTCATTTTCCTTCACAATTCCACCTCTTGAGGTATCTTTTTATTTTTAATGAATGTGTTTTCAATTTTGAAGGCGTGACTGTAGGCCTCCTTTCAGCTGGTAAAGTGTGCGTTTCTCTCAAACAGAGTCTTTAATTGAAGGTAAAATACTGTCTTGGCCTGTGTCACCACTCCTATTCGAAACAGACAGTATGGCAATCGAAATTTTTGCCAATGTTTTACTGTAGGCCTTAAGATCAGCTGACCATGCACATATTTTTAAATAAAGTAAAACAAAACAAAAAGTGAAGTTTTTCAAAAAACTGTTAGCTAATCTGGAAATCTACTTAGCTTTGAGATAGGGTATATTTTTACAGGCTTGTTTTAGAATATATTAATGTGCAACCAAGGAGTTTAAGGATGAAGATGTTCTTGAGTTATGTTCCTTCAGCAGTTAGGTTATAAAAAACTCAAAAAGCTTGATATAAATTAATAATCTCTGTCAATTCTGGCTTGAAGGTCACGTAATCTTCTACTCCAATTTATAGGGATTTTGAGTTTTAAATGATTGATGGTTTCTTCTAAGGAGTCCTTAAATAAATGTAATTCTACTTTTGTTGGTATTTATGTTTTGATAGATCAAACTCTATTTAGTTGTTGGTTTTGTTTTTCAGAAGTATCGCAGTGTGTCAGTGGGGGCTGAAGAATATATTTATGAACAAACAAGGTATGGCATAAGCTTTGAAATGTGTTGACTTGCATCACGCAGGAGTGTATCAAGGAGAGGCTGTCTCTGTCCACTTCCCACCCTCCCTTTCATCACCCTGGGACACCTGCAGGGCTCCCTGGATGCTGCCCAGCATCACTTTCCCCTTCTTCTCTGTGCATGTTAGCTGTCAGATCTGAGCAGTTTCTGTCTTCATCTTTTATCTTCCCTCAGCGTTATTTTAAGTCATTGACTCCTGAAGTCACCAGCAGATATGCGAGGTTAAAACTGTTAAGAGAGGTCCCCCAGGCAACAGGGCACAGCTTTGTCAGCCAGGTAGTGGAAAATCTTCCCCACCTTTCAGGATGGAAGGATGCACAAGTCAGATGTCCAGAGTGGTTGAACCGGCTCCCCTGACCTTATGGAATTTCCATCTTTATTTTTCCTTTCTGTTTTTTCTAGTTACTCCCAGTGGGTTTTCTGGGAAGCCCTCTATCTTTTTATACTGCTTGTTGTGGTACTTTGTGTTTACCTATTAAAGAAGTAAACAGTAGATTACTAAATAGGTACTAAATGAATATATATTACAAACCATGTAAAAAACTCTAAGAATTCCAAGAAGTTTGTTTAAAAGTTTCAAAAATTGAAGTTTGAAAGGAAGCGTCCTTCCTAAGCACAGAAAAATGCATGTGTAGAATGGGCAAACACTGCAGAGTCACTTTGACTAGTAAAGTTTATAAGCTAATGCTTCATTTCACGCTTGTGAATAGTTCTGTTGATACCTGAGAGATGACTCTCGCTTTAGAAACAGGAGCATACCTACGTATTTCTCCTAGAGTAGGCATGCGACTGCTTCAGTAGTGGAGGTTCCTTGCAGCTTGATCTTTTTCTGAGAAATATTAAAACAATCATTAGCTGCAGTGAGCTTAGAACTGAGTCATTATATAGGCAGTACATATGAAACAGATATTTAGCAGACTGCTCACTTGCTACACTGGATATTTATAAAATTGAATCCTGAAGCATTAGCATCGTTACATTCTCAGACATTAGGTCTTTCATGCCATGGCCCAAATCCATGTTAGGGTGAAATCTTCAACTGCACAACAAGAAAACCAAAAAACATCTTTCCTGGGAGTTACCTTGAAGCGACAGGTGCTCAGAAATGAAAGATTCAGACTGAAAAACCTCGGTGGTGGATATGAAAGTCATTTGAAGCCTCATAGAAAATCCCTTAACGACTACACAAGGGTTTAGTTAAGACTCATGGTGAGATTCAGAATAGTATTATAATAATTTGAGTGACTGCAGTAAGTTCTAAGGGTAATAGTAATCTCCTGCTATAGGGCACATTTTGATTGCCAGCTGGGAACAAGGAAATTCCCAAGTGGTACCACACATCTACTGCATAATTGGCCAGGTGCAGTGTGTCTAGGATTTGCTTTTTTTTTTCATGTCTTTCCGAGACATACAGAATTCCAGGAAACAGATGAGCAGACCATGGCAGACTGTGGGCAGCTCCCTTAAGACATGATGTGTCTGACTTTGGTTCACTGAAGCCCTTCTCACGGCGTATTCTCGTTAGGCCTTGTGTCTGGTGGGAGGTTTTGAGGTGCACCTTGCAGGGCACTTGGCGTGCTTTGGTTTGCATCCAGCAACAATCTTGCAGCACCCAGCCTGCAATCCCTCTGTGGGACACTAAATCAGAGGGTCTGCTCCTACCACTAATGGAAGGTCAATCCATAGATCAAGCACTTGCAGCCAGGTGGATGCTGGCTCACCAGCACCAGTGGTTCTGGGCTTCCAGTCTGTTTAGATGGGGCTGTACTGCTCACCAGTGTCCACAGAGACTGTTTCCCTGACACATGTGACAGAGGGACTGCAGCAGTGCACACCACAGTGGGTGGCAGTGGAGGGGATCACAGTCCCTGTTGTGCTGCCTTTCCACTGTGCATAAGAGCCATCAGGTTGGCAGCTACATCTTTGGGAAGTGCTGGTACTGCCATCAGTGGGTTGGATAGGTATAGCTTTTTTACTTTAATTTTTTTACTTTTTTTTGGTCTTTTTTACTTTAGTTTTGCTTTAATTTGCAATGTTTAAGCAACTGGAAAAATGACTGGATTTCCAGTTATAAACTAGAATAAACAGAAACACGTAGAAATTGCCTTGATAGTTTGATAGTGAACTAAATAATTGATACTAAACTGTCAGAAGCTTCTTCCTTTGAATGGAAAAGCAGTGGATCAGGTAATTTATTTTTTCTTTTGCTTTCTCTACAAGTGGAGATTTAAATGTTACTATTATTCATGCATTTTACTGATAATTTTTCCCACTGGGTAGTTAAAAATGTTTTTGTCTTCTCCTTATTTCCATATTGCTATGGCAGTGTTATGGTGATCCAGAGTACTGCTTGAACTAGGAAGTTAAGGGTGCACTATGGTTTTGGACTAAAGAATTTGTCCTTTTGGTTGTAGTCCAGCACTGCTTAAATACTTTGCTGAATTAGGACCTTTGTGAAAATGCTTCTCCTCTGTCTCCAATTTGTGAGGACATCCTGCAAGTGACTCCTTGCATTAAGCTTCCTGTGGTGACCAAATGCATTTTGAAGAGAAGATATTTTCTGCAAGGTTAACATTATTTCATTTAACAGAATGTGAGGAGCTGCAGGCATCGTTTTTATTGGATTATTGTTCAAGTCTGTTATTGAAGGAGGCAGCTGGAAGGAGCTCTGTGAGAACTGTGTTCAGCTAACAACTCACTGGAGTTAATGTAGCTTTAACTTTTCATGGGTTGAGAACTGATTTAAAGGTGGAAAGTTCTGTGAAGGAGGATCTTTTCTAAAATCTGACTTCCAATGCAAGAGAAAACTCTGTTTTTCTCTAATTTTTGTCTTTTGCTAAGGGAAGGTTATTTGATTGCACATACAACTAAATGTAGGTATATTTTTCTATCAGATTAATTTTGAAAAGAAGGTTTGTAGAACCCTTGATTCCACGTTGTCTTTAAACAAGTGAACCTACTATCCCTTATCCCTTCTGGTTGTGTTCCTTCTCTGCCCTGTGCTGAAAGTAGCTGTCAGACTTTCCACTCTCCGTGTGTAACTTTCACAACAAGTTTTATTCTTGTATGAGTTGTTTTTGTTTTTTTAATTTCTCTTGCTGTGACACTTCTAAGTTTAAATGCCTACGGAGGTAGCTGATTTCCTACTGAATTCCTTTCTGGTATTTGGCACGCTCACTGTGGGGTGGATAGTTTTATACTTCATGGTGGTTCTTTTCAGTGAAAGTAAAGGTGTAGTCTTTGCTCCAAGAGACTTGCAGTCCAGATAGTTTTACTCTGGATTGCCAGATCAGATGAACTTGAAAAAATAGAACTACATTTTTAAATATCTGTGTGGCCTTTTCCTATTATTAGCTTCTTATGCCCTGCTTATACAATGTGTGAAATACGTAGTAAATTGGGACAAAAAGAAAAGGAGAAAGTTACATGGATTATGTTGGTGTTTCTCTCCCTGTCTTTTCAGCAGCACTTTTCAGTATACACTAGAAGCTACCAAGTCTCTCCGGCAAAAGCAAGGGGAGGGCCCCATGACCTACTTGAACAAAGGACAGTTCTACGCCATCACCCTGAGCGAGACAGGAGACAACAAGTGTTTCCGGCATCCTATCAGCAAAGTCAGGGTATAGTCCAATTTCTTTCCTAGATGGGAATGGAGCTGTGCAGATAAATGCAGTTGTGGTTGGTTGTGTCTTAACTGTTTTTTTTTCTTCTGGGTGAGGACAGAGCAAGTTTACTCTTAGGCCCAATGTAAAAGTGCAAACGTTTCAGGGTCCATTTTTTTCAAAACTGTGATCTTTTGAGTTAATTATATACATTTCTGCTTCAGTTTGTGGTCTGGCAGAATGACAATTGCACACACAATTGCACTTGACATTGATGAACTTATCATTGCCATGACTAAAGAAAAAAATCAGAGAACTACTACTGTGTAAGTCCATCTTCAGTCACTTGTGCACTTGTGCAGCTGCTTTCCAGTGCATTTCAGCTAAAATGTGAAGATTTGAAGCCATCATTAGTGACGAATTTTAAATCATTTACATCGTGTAAGTGTGAGCTTTCACTTGATATTCACCCAGAAGTGTGACAAAATGGATGATTTTCATCTTAGGTTCTGCTTGTCGAACTGTAGCTTGGGTGTTCAGCAACATCTAGCTGGTGAACAGGCCTCCTGATTTCCCTGATAATGTTTTTGAGTAAGCAAATTCTAACCCAGTAACCTTGGAATGAACAATGAGCCTCAGAGTTGCTGCCCTGCAAATTTCACCCTGAAGCTGGAAGGGCTGCATATGTATGAGGCTGCAAAAGTGTTTCCGTACAAATAAATGAAGTACTGTAAAAATGTTCTGACTTTAGCCGAAGAAACCAATGAAAGTCAACCTGGGCAGTGAAGCAGGCAACAACCTATATGTTTCTATCATACATGAAGTTTAGAGGGACTCTTCCTAAAGAGAGGCAATGGTTTGTAAACCTGAATAGTGGTTAATTTTTAGCCTGGTTTCCTAAGGACATGAGGCTGATGATGGTGTTTTGTTGTTGGCTGAAGCTGATGTAAGCCACCTGTTCCTTCCTTCTCATGGTGCCAGCTCAAGCACTTGTACAGCTGGAACAGGAGTCGGGAGCTCACTGGCCTGGCTGAAAACCAGTCCTCATAAGTTTAATTCACTGCACAGCCATGTGAGTTTTGAAGCTGTGACTGGGTGGAAGTTGTAAAGGAGAGATGAATCCGTTTCTTCTGGAGGATGTACAGTTTACAGAAGATTGTGAAACCACACACAACTTCCACAATCGTGTTCTGTTTTGCCAGACCCCCAGCGCAGTGACTGTTGAATTTATTGCCAGTTCCATCCAAACCTGACAGAGGGGCAAGAGGTTTTGAAGGTATGAAACCTCTACGAGTTCCATGTCAGTGGTTCATAGAGGAAAAGGATTAATGATGGATAATAAAGGTGGAAAAGGTACAGTCTGCACTGCTGGTGTTAGTGGTTAGCGCTTCAGCTGGCCAGGCAGCACATCCCTGATGGCCAGCCAGTATGCATATGCGTAACTCAGGACTCATCCACAGCACGTACTGCCTTGTGCCCACCCAGTAGCTAGACATGGAAGACACAGTGATGACATTCAACTTTCTTAAGTGACACAGAGAAGGTCACTGAGCACGTGAGGGGTTACGGTGGTGACTGCGTGGAGGGATGTGGATCATGAATCAATTGTGATCCAGCTCCTTGGCTTATACCAGATTAATGGTGTTTTTTAAGAGCTTGGTGACTCAGGGTTAAAGGAAAAACAGGAACAAAAGAGGATATTTTAAAATGATTTTTTTTTTGTTATCTGTGATTTCTTTTCACTTCAGTTTACCTAGTATGAGCACTTTTGCATTGTTTTGTGGTTTTTGTTTTACTTGCCTACAGCGGTGCTTTTTAAAAAAGCCTTTATTACTCATGTGAAGTTTTGCATAAAGTTTCAATCTGTTTCCTTTGAATCACACAGTTGAACAAAAGGAATTCAGAACCTGAACTGAAAAGCTCAGGAAAGCTCAGTAAATAGTCACACTGAGTTTATCATTAAATACGTGTATGCAGAAGTACTGCTACCAAGAAAGGGTATTTGGACTATGTATGGTCAAACTAAAAATGCCCTGCCTGTAGCCAGAGCATCCCTTTACCGTGTAATGTCATCTTCCAGAGTGACAAGGAATCTGAAGTCCAATACATGGACTGGACTTGGATCAGAATTGAAATTGGGGATCCTCTGACTTTGGAATAGCCACTTTTTACAGAAGGGAACGTAGACTTCTTAGATCTAAGAATATCATTAAATTTTATTTGGACTGTCAAGAACATAGTCATAGGCCCTGCATTATTTTAAAAATACATTTCTTCTGCTCTCAGTCTTTAAGTGCATTGCAATATTGGACTGGAATAAAACCCAGCAATCTTCTACAACCGAAGTACTGGGCGCCGGGTAGTGACTGGGATCAGCACTAGAGGCATAGAGGAGATTTTAATTTTTTGTGTTTCTGACTATTAATTATACTAACTAATGCAACTTGTGCTGTTGATTTTCTTAGAGCGTGGTCATGGTTGTTTTCAGTGAGGATAAAAACAGAGATGAACAGCTGAAATACTGGAAATACTGGCATTCTCGGCAGCACACAGCTAAACAGAGGGTCCTCGACATTGGTGAGTGTATAAGGGGGTCTCCAGATGTTTCAGGAAGGATTGCATTGTGGAAAGCTCTGGTACCTTGCACATGGATGTGGTGGGATATATTGGCAATGGCTGCAATGCTAATACCACGGTTTTTAGCAGTGGCTCATCCCTGCCAGGACTACGGTATGTGGGGTCTATGAAGTAGGCTGGAGACCATGCAGAAGGAATGTTCCTCAGTAGTCACAAGGAAGAGTGGTCCCTTGCATATGTATTTAATGGTGTTCCACCTTCTGCTGCTAGGAAGTTGAGGTCTGTACCTCTTCAGAAGTGGCAGAGTATTTGTTTCCTTTAGTTTTTCAAAGGCTGATCCACTCTTTGATCCACTCTTTGATAGCAGCCCACGTTAACAGTTACAATAGCTACTGTGGTGTGTGAGTGCAGGCTGAGAGTGAAGATGCCATCATCATGGTAACTACAAAGAGTGCACAGGATTCTGACACCCCCAGTTTTCAAGTCTTGTGTCAGAGAGAAATGAGGGAGAAGTGAGCTCTTGTGTGCTGTCCTGAGAGACCTGTTTACTGTTCATCCCATCTACGGTATTTACAAGCCCATTTCAGTCACAACTGCCCTATCCACATGCTTGGGAGATTTTAGCAGAGGAAGAACATGTACCTGCTGCCAAGGAGCCTGAAGTTGAAAACTGTGGGAGTGTCTAGACATCAAGCGCGTCTCCCCTCCCACGTGCAGTTTACACACGCAGCCATCTGCAGCGGATTCCAGTCAAAGGAGTCGGCCAGACCAAAGTCGATCTTGTTTTGACCGCCTGAGGGAACCAAACCATCGAATGGCAGGAATGAGAGGGGGCAGAGAGGAGAGGGTAAAAAAAGGAGAAAGGAGAGAGAGCACTGTAAGGCTTCAGGAGTGATCGAACACTTCTGATGCTGGGGATTGGCCCCTAAGTGGTTCTACTCATGCAGAGCCTTTCCACTCTCAAATGCTGCAGCCTTCACTGAGGCTGGCCTTATTTAAAGTCAAGTGTGTTTGGTCAAAACAGCTTTTCCTGAATCTCCCCTCTGCTTCTTGTCTTATCATCATGGTACTGGCTGAACTGTTTCCCGGACTCTTTCATTTTTTGTTCTTCGGGGTAGTTAAGGCAGTACAACCTCCACCCCCGACCAAGCGACGTTAAAAGAGCAAGCACGCCATGTCACAGCTATTTCTGAGGGCCGCCTGTTTTTTTGTGCTAGTCCCTACAAGCTTGCAGTGCTAATGCTCATACCTTTGAAGGTATGTGCTGAGAAGCTCGTTCCACTCTAGTGCCAACACCCTCTGGCTCCACCGCACTCGTGGTGTACCGGCACATCTCGGTCCCCGTACGTGAACGAATCGGCTTACGATGCATAGTCAGTAAAACAAGTGCTGTACGTGAGTCATGTGTTTATCTGTGTTAAAGTGAATGCCTTTTATGTTTCCATTAGTTTGAGATGAAATAGGGCTGTGCTGACTTTTGAGGTACTCTGGTCTGTATTCTTTATTTGGACTGAAAACATGAGCAAAGCCTGGTGTAGTAAGACTTACTGATGTAGAACTCCCTGTCAGACCTAAGAACTGTAAGAGCACAGTTCATCTCAACATTTCCTCAAGAAAGACCTAGGTGTTGCTCAGCAGTGTTTTCTTGAGAACAATTGAAATATGGCCTTAGCTATTACCAAGTACAGCATTTTTTAATTTTTGGGACATTTCATTTTTGGGACTTAGATTGTTGATATTGGGCTTATTAGGGCAGAATGGCTCCCATCTACATTTTCTGTCCAAGCATCAAATTGCATTTCACAGAATCTTCCAGTTTTCTCATCATATGATCTAACTGAGCAACTTCATCCAAAGTTGAGGTTGGCCCTGCTTTGAGTGGGAGTATGGTAGGGGTTGAGCCAAATGACCTCCAGGAGTCCCTTCCAAGCAAAATTACTGTGTGGCTCTATGAAGATTTCCCTTTAAAGTAAAAATTCTGCTTGCAGGGCTCCTGCAAAGGAATACTGAGTTAGTGCCCAGGCCCTGCATAGTTAACAGAGAGAATTAGATGTCTATGAGAGAGATTAACAAATGCCAGGATACGCCCTGGAGAACCATTTAAACAGGGAAAGAGAGAAGATTGCAAAGGACAGGGGTGTGTATTAGATTTGTCCCATCTTCAGGGGATGGTCTGGTGATCTGCTGGTAGCCCCACTTCTCTGTTATTTTGGATTTCTCTCCCAACTATCAGTAGTATATAAAGGGCTAATCATATATAAGGCTTCTTTAAAGCTATCTGTGAATAGCCATAAATCTATATAACCTGTTCTGTAGAGTTTTATAATAATTAACATTATTTTAACGTTTGTTGCATATATTTAACATATGCGAATCCTTTCTAATTTTTTATGAAAGCACTTTTAATCTAGAGCATGACTTGGTCCTTAGCAGGCAAGAAGATCAAATGAATTTGGGAAGTTCTAATTCTGGGGTCTGGCTGTTTGGCCCTCAGATAGGGGTCATGACTCTGCCTGTGCTGCTTTCACGGCTGGCACAGGTCAGTGTGTCTGCTTTCTGGCCTGCAGGTGTATTCTGGCGGTCAGAGGAAATGAAGTGACTTGTTCCCGCACTCCAGACACGCAGGGGTCACCGCGTTAGTTTGTTTAGTGTGATGGCTGGTGCACCTCCTGGGAGGAGGAGGATTGAATGGATTAGATGCGAGTAGTGGGTCTGAAGATGCATTGAAATTAATAGGGTAAGCATGTACTTATATGTAAGCAGGTCCTTAGTGCTTGAAGAATCAGCCTGAGGACTTGACACTTCTTAAGCAAGAAGGAAAGGTGTTTTCCAGAATTTAGGCTGTTTATGGATTTTCCTGAAGAAAAAATGAGACAATTCCATTGTTTTTTAGCAGGAGCGAAGGAAAAAAAATAGCTGATTTTTTCCACAGTGCTGTGTGCTGTGACATTGGGCTTTTCTTTTAAAATAATGTCAAAGAAAGAATACAATACTAGGTGGCAGCAAATATTGATTATTTAGAATCAGTGCCATAATTTGACATACTGGGACAGGTTCAAACATGTGCAAAAGGGTGGGTGTCGAAGCTTTAGATTGGGGTTATTTATGCTCCAGAGTCTTGCCTGTATTTTTTTTTTCCAGGATATTTTGTATCCTTTATATGCACAATACACAAACTACTACAATGGTGTGTAATGCATGCAAATGATTAGTGTTTAATTTGCCATTGTTTAATATCTGGCTTACCCAACAAAAGAGGAAATAATTCCTGTAGAGACCATATTTTACATATCGAAGAACCCCCGTTTTCTATTTCTGGTAACTCACAGCAGCAGAAAAGGACAAATTGTAGTTACACTGACAACTTTCAAATATCCTTGGATGTAAATGCTTTCTAACCTACTGAGGATCCTTCTTTAATTATCTGTAAATTGAGGGGAATAGTATTCACTTCTGCTTTTAAACAGCGTGTCACATAGACAGTCCATGAGATTTGTGCATGTCAATTAAGGAAGCGGAGGCATGTGCTGGGGGAAGGGTTGGTGGGATGCGAGGTTCTGACAGCCTTTTAGGAGAAGAAAACACGTGTCTTTACAAGACATCTTGTTCATGTCTTTCCAAAGTGCACCTACACAGCACGCCCATATGCAGCAGTCAGTTGCACAAGGCACTTTCTGGTGAATCATAAATTTAAGGGGTGGGTGGATGGGTGCACATGCATATTAAACTACTTATGTGTCTTCTAATTCCTCATTTGCATTCCCGCACCGAATTTAGATAGTGAAGCCAATGACTTCATTTAGAAAGGAGATCTGAGTTCATGATGGGAATGAAAAACCTGCCTGCCCTGTCAACACCATGTTCACGTGCTGCATTGCCACCAAATAGCTTTGTGCTCTTCCTATGATCAGGACAGTGAATTTTACTGTATCTAAAATCAATCATGTATCCCAGGCACACAGTTTCACTTGCTCAGTGAAATGCCAGCATCCCTGCATTTCAAATGAGAGAAAAGGTATTTAAAAGATGCATAGCAGTGGTGCTTGGTGGTGGACTTGGCAGTGTTAGGTTTACAGTTGGACTCGATGATCTTAAAGGGCTTTTCCAAGCTAAACGACTCTATGATTCTATTCTAGGTGATTATCCTTGCAGCAATGGCTTTGTTATAAATGATTTTAAAACAGTTAT
The DNA here is from genome assembly GCA_013400555.1 of Jacana jacana. Lineage (NCBI taxonomy): Eukaryota > Metazoa > Chordata > Aves > Charadriiformes > Jacanidae > Jacana > Jacana jacana. Next base: position 31,332 of record VZTM01038057.1, read on the forward strand.
TACCTAGAAATTATTTTTGAGAGATCAACAGTTTATTTTTAGAAGGGCAAAGGAAATGATTGTTGAAGAAGTTTGTGCGTTTCATTTATAGAATGCAAAACCATCCTCTTTCTAGAACTCATTACAAAGCTAAGAATCAGCGTGTCCCTGAAGTGCAGATTTGGGCAAACATTAGATCAAGATTGCTGCGTGACATAATCTCAGCCCTCTGGCACTGATTGCAATTACAGCCCTTACAGACCTGGAGGGATCTCGGGGAAACCTCTGCGTCCCAAAGAGAGTTGATGCATTTACGTGAAGAATCTGAAAGTTCCTTCAATATCCACCTAAAAAGCGGCTATTACCACCATACAAACACAGTCTTTCTCTTAATCTGTCATCACAAAGAAGAAAGTGTGTTAAACTGTCTGGCACAGGGAGAGAAAATGGGGTCTTGTTCCTCTTTTCGATTATGAAGAAGAGCTGGAAGTTGCTTGTTGTACATGTCTTTCTGCCCTTGTTTTTGATGGAGGTGGGGGGTGGGTTCCATTCCAAGCTGCAGTATATTACCTCTTCGCAATTAAGCTTATTAATAATTCAACATAAACAATACAAGAGGTAGTTTTGATGCATTAGACAGCCCAGCTGAAAAGCAGAGATGTATGACAAATTGTAAAAGAGGAATTTCAAACCTTTTTCATGAGTCTCTTGTTTGTTATTTCCTACAGCTGATTACAAGGAGAGTTTTAATACCATTGGGAATATTGAAGAGATCGCGTTCAATGCTGTGTCCTTTACTTGGGATGTCAACGAGGAGGCAAAGGTGAGGAAAAGCCATGCAGATGGTATCCCTTTATAAGTACCATCCATCCTTAGTCACTGTTCCACTTCCCTCCTTTTTAACAAATAATAAGAAGGGTGGGTGGAGGTGAGAGAGCTCAGTCTCTGCAGAGCCAGGCAAACCATGGTCTTTCACTGACCCCGGGGGTTCTGGCCATCCTAAAAGGCAAGACGGTATGTAGCAGCTGTCAGGACGATACTGTGTTCATGCCTGTATCACTGACAAATAGAGATGTAGTTCTGAGGAAAACCTGCAGGGCTCTCACAGGGTAGTTTCTACTTGAGGCCTCTCAGTGATTTTCCATTTAAGATATGTCCAACCTGACAAACAGTAGAAGTTTTTTCCCTACTTGAAGAGTCAGTGTAGGACACAAAGTGAATGTTTTATTTCTCTAAATTATCAACTTCGTTTCTAAACTATTAACCTCTCCAGTAATCAATATTCTGCCTTCCCTTGTGTTTGTGCCATTATTTTTACAGACTGTCCTTGCAATTGGGAATGAATGTATTTTTGAGGACTGTTTTTGAAGACTGGTGTATTCTTTCTTTTTTCTTTTAAATGTTCAAGTACCCTCAGACTTGGGGTTTTGCATTCAAGGATGTGACTGCTACAGTGAACCTATCAACCAGGACAGCAGAACACTTTAAAAAGTTTCTTATAGATAAGGTTATCCAAAGGGCTGCAGAGTGTACTGCATGGACTAGTGTAGGAGAAATGAAAAGCCGCTGGTTATTATAAGCAGTTGCCCCCCAGAAAGCAAGCAACGAGGGAAATAGGCTGTGTAAAATGAGTAGGGGTAATATGAGACTCTCAGATATGTAGAAATAATAAACAGCAAACACTGTTGACCGTAGCAAACTCCTTGATACCATTTTCATGTTGAATACAAAATGCCCAATGTTCAAGTAATGCTAAGGATCTTTCAAATACAGGGACACCTTCATGCAGGACTCCCCACTGTGTTTCTAACAGAGCGTTAGAGAGATTGCACCGAACGAGTCCAGTGAGAGATTGCATCAAGCACAGAGTGCTAGCATTAGCACTCACTGTCCTGACTTGCTGACTGAAGGTGCTGAGGTTTGTAGTAACTGGGATTTTCATCTCTGATCCGCATTTGAAAAGAACAGAGCAGTAAGGAAAAGACAATAGTTCTGAAAGCCAGCTAGCTCTTTCAAAAGCTGGCCTTGGTAAACAGAGTTGTACTTGGCCCAGTTGCTAATGGTCCTATATTTGCTCATGTAATGATTGCATTCTCACTGCTCCAGATAGTCCCCTATTATGTGATTCCATTTCAAAATACGGTGGTATGTTGTCCTCTGCAGTCACAGCAGATGACCGTTGTGTGCGTGTGATTGTTATGCAAGCAAATACAGCAAACACAGGTTTGGCTTGGGATCTCTATCACGACCAGCTTTCCCAAGGACCTTTACAGGAGACCACCCAAGGCTAGAACACAGCAGTCTCGGCCCACCAGCACCTACCATCCCCATTGCCAGGGCTGGGATGTTGATCTGGGAGCAAGGAAGTCACATCCACTGATGCCAGGTGTTATCCTCAGGCATTTTCTTCTAATCTCACACTATTCGCATTGCTCCTGCCCTGGATGCCAGGGCATGAAGAACACAACTCTCGCAATCACCACTGGCAATATAACATAGTAAGATTTTTAAAATAATGACTCCCTTCTTGTTGCTGGATTAAAAAAGTGTCAGGAGTGAAATTTAAGAAAGTCACCTGTATTTCTGCAGGAAGTAATCATTAAAGTGCAGATTGGCTCATACATATTTATTTTGGAGGGTACTTATCAAATATCCGATCTTTTAGGAGCTTGAACTGCAAATGTATTGATAAAAGTAAGAGGATTCATAACATGCTTTGGTATTGGGCTATCAGGCACAAATGAGGTTGTACCTGAGAGCTTATCACTGTGCATTTCTCTCCCCACATACGTGTACACGTACCCACATGCTTGCTCTTGTTGGAGAGTCTAATAGAGTAACCAGTTGTGCTGGGTCTGGGGATTCCCATAGGATGCCCCTGCGGTGTCTGAATGCTGTGGACTCTGAGGCACGTCACTGAAAGCTGGTTTTTCTCCAACAATTACCTCATCCAAGAGAGATGAAGAATTTCAAGGCCTAATTACAGACTCTCCTTTCTTAAGCTTTTTGAACGATGATCTTTAAACGGGCTCCATTGTTTCTGCTCAGCATTGTTTTCCCTTTTCACCACAATTGCAAGATTAAAACTAACCTTACAGGCACAAAGACCTTTCTCTTCTGAGTCAGACAGAAGGGGCACAGAGCAGTTCTTTGCAGGGCCTCTGAGATGTGATGTGTTGAAGCGCTCTACTGGCCCGGGAAGAAATAAAGAAAACGTTCTGGTTGTTGGGAGTGCACAGGGCAGCAGTCTTGAAAAATCAAACAGAAGAAGCAGAAATCATCTAAGAAAATATCCCCATCTCTCCTGGGAGACCTAATCCCGCACCTAGGAAGATTTATCTGGGGCATTGGTTTCTCACTTTCCTACTCCACCTGGAGGGTGGCTGATTTAAAGCCAGATTTCTCCTCTCACATGCAAGCAGAGCAGTCCCCTCCTCCTGGAAGCTCTTCAGGGTGAGGGTATAACAGCGCAGGTGTGATAGCCAGAATCTGCCTGTTAACAGTGAGTCTGTGAAGGGTTTGTAAGGCAGCATCTTGGGTGGATCTTACTTGCAAGAAACAGGCATTCAGAGAGTACAGGCAGAGGCCTCTCCTACCGCCTCTGTAACCTGAAGGGAACTGGGGTGTTGGCTCCAACTCCTCGTTGTTTCCAGCTGCTGCTTGGGAGGATGAGTCAATGGAAGAAGGAATCTTGTACAGCAAGTGTTGAGCTGTGGAATAATCTCGCCATTGCTTTCCGTGGACTAAGGGAACCTCAGCAGAGTGTTTCCACTGCAGTATCTGGTTGACAACATCAGTCCCCTTGCCTTCTGGCAGAGCAGAGCTGGGTCCGGTACATCCTTACCTTTTCCTAGAACAGCATCCTTTCTGCCGGGGCCGTTGTCTAGAGATCCCCCTGGAGCTTGTGGCTCAGAGCACGATATGGGGAAATGAGGGGAAGGGCCTACAGCCATGTCAAACTCTTCCTTATGCTGCCTTGAGACAAAAATACTTGCAATAAAAAAAACAGAAATAGGAATTGCATAATATTTTTTTTATAGTCCATATTCCTTTCACTCCTGTATTTACTCCTATATTTAAACGTGCAGCCTTTATGGGCAAGGTGATTTGTTGGCTCCCTGTGGTTGAACCTGAATGCTATGTTTGGTATTTTTAAAGGAGTTCTTTAAAAAAAAAGGTAAGGAAGCAAACAAGAATTAACAAGAACTGGCTGACCTTTTAACCATCTTTTGAAAGCCTTTTTTATGATACGCTAGCAGGTAGGTAGTTGCTTTGCTGTTGCCCTGCAGAAGATTTTGCTGCAGCATCTGGGTGGTTGACAAAGTTCTATGGAGGCTTTGGAACAGAGAGCTCAGCTTCTTTTTTGATAGACATACATCTGCCTGCTTCAGTCTGATTGCTGGCAGAAGTTAGTTTGCTAGAAAGAGAATTAAGAATCATAACTCTCCTGGTCAAAGGAGAAAGCCTTTGTTATAAATCATACCAGATCTTTGGGAGATGCTTTCTCTATGGTTAATACTTCGCTAATGAAAATAGTTAGGATGATGTTAGTCTGAAACAATACATTAATTGTATATTTTTATGGAAAGCACTTTTTAACATTAAATTCAAAGGTGTGACTTCAGTGAACAGTTGCTAAAGAAAAATGTCATCCTAAAGCAGATAAGAACAGTGGTATCAAGAAATTACTGACTTCTGCAACTTGGACATGGAGTAAATAGACATGTTGGCAAAGATGTTATTGAGGGAGGTGCTGGCACATGCTTTTTGGTGTGTACAGTAGTTGTGTGCTGTACAGTTGTTGTGTATACTTGCATGCAATCACTGTCCTGCTATATTTAACTGAAATGTAGATCTTTAATCCGTATGCTGAAGCCTCTGGGAATGTTTCCAGTTATTTAATGAGTTTTGGCATAGCCCATACAGTAATAAGCTGCGTTTTCAATGAGTGATTTGCAGGATTAGGTTCTTAGACATTGTGGGCCAAAGTGAGCTATGATTCCAGTGGGCACAACTGGAAAAATCAAGCTGACAGTGCAGCATGGTCTGTCAGTGATTTGTATTGTGACAATCTGTATTTCTTTAACATTGCTAACAATTCTTAGGACAAGCTTTGACTGGTATAAGAATTATTTTCTTTCTAATAATTAGTTGCCTTCCTAACATAGATAAAATTTTGTTTTATTAGGGAGGAAATTAATATTTTCTTTACTCTCAAAATTTAAAGGTTTGGAGGAAGATACTTTATTTGGGGGAATTAGTACCAGAAATTATGTAGGATTAGACTCGGCAACTAGTTTAATAAACAGTGTCCATGCGTGTATGCTTGCATATATATTTTTTAACATATATATATGTCATGTGTGTACACACATTTGTGTATATTAAAGAAGAATTAACCCATGGTAGCAAATAATGTTGAAATTTCAGTGTATACAAATGGTTCAGTTAGTATGCATCTTGGATTCAAGAGAAATGGCATTTTTATGTAGTTGCCAGGGTGTGGTGTGGGTTGAGGAAGCTTCAAAAGAGCAGTGTAAACATTTGCTTGGAGACATTTGTATTGAAAGAAAACAAAGGTCTTACCTTTGTATGGGATTTATAAGGTAACGGCTGGCAGGAGAAACTATAAAACCACACTTTCTGTGTATATGAGGAACAATGGGATTGCTGCTAGTAATTAAAGAGACAAGTTGTTTAACTCTTTGTTGTTACCATCCAGAGGGGAGAACCCTTTAAAACTGCATTTTGTGAAGACCCATCACCCAGGCATAGTTTCTATGTATTACCAGTATTCAAGAGAGAAATTGCTTTAAGATTCTGATTTTGTGCTATAACACACTTTTCCCTCCCTTCTGCCCTTGGCTCTTTCTGAGACGATGGGAGCCAGAAGTGTAAATAGTAATAAAAGGCTTATATTAGAGATTTCATAACTGTAGACCTTTAAAGTGTATAAACTGAGAGACGGCAGCAGGAGTCATATTGGCTGGATTAACTGATAAAAGGGGAAATGCATTTCTGGGCCTTGCTTTCTCTTAAGGCAGGCTACTGTGTTTGTCTTGTGCATCACTAATTACGCTGCAGTGTTTAACAAACAGTCAGTAATTCACATAATAACAGCTACACTGTGGAGGAGCGCCTTCCCAGAAAGAGAGAGTGCTTTTTCCAGGCATGCTCTGTAACAAACAGAGGAGTTGTCATTATCTTAGGCCACTTTTAAAACTTTCTCAGGCACCAAATGTTTCCCCAAATTAGTTTTTAATTGCCAATAGCATGCCTGAGCTGGAGACTAGATGGGTGGGACTCTGTCATTAATTGCTCAAATCTAAGATATGCTGACATTAAAAAAAAAATAAAAATAGACATCTCTGTAATGACAACCCTGATAGCAAAGCATTGCTAAAATCTAGTTTACACAGGAAAAAAAAGTTTGTAAATGAATTCCAGTACAGCCATAGTCACATCCATTAAAACAGCTCTAAGTCAAGTGTAGACAGGGCCCTGGGGGGGGAAAAAAGCAGTGATTTCTACTCCTGCTACTGTCATTTCTACTTAACTCTCCATTTTCTAACCATGTAACTCTAACATGCAAGAGACCAGAACAAGGAGGCTCTTAAACCAGAGTGCCTGCCAAGAGAGATAAAATTGGACTTAATCTTTTCATGGCTGCCCATGGGGTTGTTTTGCTCCTTGTGTCATTGAAAGTGTGGGACTACCTGCATTACGGACAGAAGCTACAAAGGAGGGAGAGATGAGGGTAGTACAAGGCAGAGCAGGTGGTGAAATCAGACCAGGCACATTCCCTGGCCGCTGCCTCAAGGCGATGCAGGTTTCTGGGCAGGGCAGGGGCAGAGAGAAGAGGACTGTCCGGAGGGTTCCCTGGGTCCCATTTCAGTGCAGCAGCCTGCTGCACCACAGTATCAAAACTGCGGATCTTCAGTCATGCAGAGAAAAGACCAACCTACAATCAACTCGAGTAACTGAACTTCTTCCCCCTCCCTCTGCACACCCCCCACATTTTCCAAATCCCAAGTCAGTGTCATGTTTTACAGGAAAGCTAGTACAAGATTGTGTGGAGACAGAAGATTTTCCCCAAAATAAATGATCTGTGTTAATTCAAATCCATCTGTCTATCTGCGAGGTGCAAAGGATCTGACAGAAAGTGTAGTACACTTCAGGCGCACAGTCGTGCAGCCATTGCTCCTCAGAGACATCCTGATGTACGGCAGTGTCAGGACAAGGATATTGAATCTTACAGCATCAATCTATTATTCATATTGAATAATCTTATTGCTCTATGGGGACTCTTAAAACGATGAAGTCTGTCTTCCCCAGCCACTGCTACTCTGCTCCGTTTCTGGAGGCAGCAGAAGAGGTGACACACTGTGTATGTATTTGATTAAGGTGGGACGAGGTCTTTTTTCACTTCTCAGCTGAGTGTGCAGCAAAGGTGGTAGATACACAAACTACGGGGTAGATGCAGAGTGTCTCACATCCCTTCTCACATTTTAATGTACAATTTGGAAAATGTGCAGAAGTACAAGCTAAAATACAGTAAGACCAGGTTCTGTTTTATGCCAGACGTCATTCCACTGCTCTGTGTTCACATGGACTTTAAGCATTACTCTGACGCTGTAAAGGAGTCTGAAAGCAAATAAAAATTCAGGCCATCATATTTCAAAGGCATATGCACCCGTATACACACTTACCTTTGGAGCTGGAGGAGATCAAGTTGTAATTTGAAACAGAAATAACACTATCAGCTTCAAAATCAGAGTTTCACCTAGGGCCCTTCCCCGCCTCCCGCAGTTAAAGTTCAACTATTTCATTTGTAAATGCAGTTCTGTGATACAATCAGAAGCAGAAATGTGGAGGTGCCATTAGCTCAGTCAGGCAAACAAGCTGCTCTGGCTCCATCGTAAAAAACCCACTGTAATGTTAACCTCTGCCATTAGGATAAAGTATTTCCCCACCAGCCCTGCTGGAGCCCTTCTCAATTCTCATCAATTTCTCTTAGGGATGTTCAGCTTCTGGTCACTCAAACTGATTATTTTGCCCCTGTTTGTGGATCAGAGTGGGCTTCCCTCATGCTTTCCCTTTCTGAATCCTCCCAGACCCCAGGGACCTTTTGGCCTCTCCTCTGTGCGGTAAGGTGTGCGTCAGGTCTGTTTGAGAGACCCCACAGGAAGGATCTCTTCCTTCCCAAGAGTGCTCATTCTGCTGGAGCAGGTTTCACATCCTCCTGGCATAGGAAATACATGCTGGAAGTTTTCTCTGTACTTTTCGTTAGTTCACAGTTTTGGGGTTTTGTTATTCTTTTTTAAACTGAGGAAAATTGAAAAGTAGAATCAGATTGATAAATAATTGCCCCAGATTGCTATGCAATGCATGTATTAATCACTGGGAAGAAAAGTTGGGTTTTTAATATAGTTTCATTTCTCAAGGTTCATGCACACCATCCCGACGGAAAGATATCAGTGGTGTTACTGTTCAAAATGCTTGCTTTGCATCAACATAGTCCTTGGGAGACTTGGTGATGGGACACCCTTCTTGCCAGGTGCTGTACAAACGCATGGCAGAGGAGACACACCTTGCCCCATGGTACTGAAGGGGGTTAGAGGGCAGGAGGGACTGGTGGTGATCAGCAGACATAAGTGGGTGTAGAAGGAAAGCTTGAGACAGGTTTCTGATGCAAAGGCAAGCAGGGCTTTCCAGGAACCAAGGGCAGTGTCAAGTTGTGTGGATGCTACATGGCAAAGGGGACTTCTGAGAAGAGGTAGGGAGTAGTTTTGTAAAAGTTTGAGAAACTCCTTTCCAGTTTGGAAAACAGGATGAGATGCATTTTTGAAGTGGAAGAAAGATCATGAAGGACCTTTAAAGTGAAGATCAAGAGTATCTGTTGATGGGATGGAGGAAGGAGAGTGTGAAGAAAATTGGTGATGCAGGGAGGGCAAGTCTTTTCTTTGGCCACACGGAATTTAAATTGTGAGCTGTCAGAAGAACTAGCCAGACCAAAATGTGGCCAGAAAGCATAATGCAAAATTATCTTCCTATGTCTATATTAGCAAATGCTGCAAATGTACAGAGCAGGTTTGTAGAGTGAAACAAATCATGGCTAAAGACCTGACATCCATGTGAGATCCTTTTTAGGAGGTTTTATCTCAGGTTATCTTCAGTCAGTTCCCACAGCCATTAACAGCTGGAGCATGTGAAGTGTGCTTCTTGGACACATCTGCTCTATCTCTTCCAAACTGAATCTAGGTCATGCACTTTCTGCTCTCTGGTGTGATCCAAAGCATGGTAAGCTGGGGCAAGCAAACGAATCACCTCAAATGTGGGGTCCTGATCCAAACTGAAGCATCGATACACATCTTAGTAGTTTGTCCTTCTTCTCAATGTGGCAGTATCTCTGCTAGACTTAGGAGCAAATTGGAGGATATGTGTGAATTGCCAGAGTGTGGAGTGGATTGTTGCCAAATTAAAATCTTTTTTTTGGAGGGAGGTAACTGTTTTTCAAATTTATTATTATGTGTTCCTAGAAGTTTGAGAGTTGTTTGCACTATATTTTAAAAGTAATTTCTCTGGCACGCAGATTTTCATCACAGTGAATTGCTTGAGCACAGACTTCTCCTCACAAAAAGGAGTAAAAGGGCTTCCTTTGATGATTCAGATCGATACGTACAGCTACAACAACCGCAGCAATAAACCCATCCACCGAGCCTACTGCCAGATCAAGGTTTTTTGTGACAAGGTAAGCAGAAAGCACAATTGCCGTGGATAGAGGAGGAACCTTGTTAGTTTTTTATTGCTCTATTTTAGACCTAATTAAGTGGGTTTTTTTTCTTTCCCTAAAGAATTGTGTTTCATGGTAGAAACTGGATGTCAGCTATATCATGAATATAACAGATTATCATGTAATATCATGTAAGCCTTTTTGGTCCCAATCCCTCAGCTTGTGAGCAATAGTTGGACTGTTAAGGACAGCATGTTATAGCTCATGCTATAGGAATATCAAAAAAATCATAGCAGAATGGTAGGAGTCTGTACTTGGAAGGTCAGTGCTGACTGTTAAGCTCACAAAAGTGCCATTCTGATGATGTTCTCCCCTCTTGCTCTGACAGCCAGGATAAATAATGTATAGACTTTGTGGAGAGTTCTCTGATGGAGAAATGCATGTTTTAAAATGTTCTGCTAAGCTTTTTTTTATGATACAGTGGAAAACGTTGAGTACCAGTGATAAAGCTGGTGGGTTTTTTTTTCCCTTCATTTGATTACATGCCATTATTTGGGAAGCTTCAGTGTTGCTATTAAAAGGAAATGGCAAAAATATATTAGCCATGCCTATTTTGTAGTTCAGTAGCTATTTTTTTCCTCTTTTTTTGCTTAGTCCATATTTTGCAAAATTTGTTTCTTGTAGAATGGGTTTCCCAACTCCTTTGTGGGAATCGGTAAGATGTTTCAGCACCAAAACATAGGTCTTGACTTAGATTCTGACAGCGTCATTCATGGTCACTGAGCAGAAACAGTGGCTCAGAAATATCTCAGTGATGATTTTTTGATGTGAGCATGGCCACGTTTCAGTTGTGTTGAACACCTGCCAGCCGATGGCTTTAGCTCTGCTGGGAAAGAACTTCCAGGGGCAGCTGATGCCTGGGTTCTAGTCAAGGTTCAGGGATTCAAGAGCCTACATCTATTTAAGTGACTCAGAAATTTATCCAAATTAGGCTTCCCATCTTACAGATGGGAATAGAAAGGCAAAAGGCCATGCCCCAGGCAATATGTAGCATTAACTTTTTAATGGAAAGGGTAAGAGTTCAACTGTTCCAGGTCTCCGTGCTGCTCCTTCCCCTTTTTCAGTTCATTCCCCTGTTGCTGTCTTAACAACGGGATCTTAAAGGCTAATCAGTCAGTCATGTTAGTGGAGAAAAAACTTTGAAAGTAATGAATGTAAATGTATGCACTGAGGTCTTCTTGCAGTCAAAATGTTACGCTTTTCATTGTAACTTTGAATGTCAAATATTTGGAGATTTGAAGGTGCAGCTGGATGTTAAAAGCTCAGTAAATATCAAAGTAATAAGTCGTTTTTATCTACCTGTTTTAGAAAAGCAATTAGAAAAATTTGAATTATTTAAAAAAGGAAGGAAATTCAGAGCACAAACTCATCAAGGGTGACCTGTAGACACAACTGGTGGAGATTTTGAATAATACATGTTCATTGCATCTGTTGGCTTAATTGGTACTTCAAATATTCAGACTAAAAAGCAGGAAATGGATGTTGAGTCTTTTAATCAAAACTGTTTCAAAGAAGAAGAAAAGATCACAGGGGTAGTTAAAGCTTTATCAACATCAAAACTATATTGAAAGTTGGAATTGGAGGGCTCAAGGGTATCGATAACGGGATATGTACCTGTATAATATAAATGTATACACACATACATGCACACAGAGCTTTTTAACTTCATGTGGGGCTGAAAATGAGTTGAATGAATGAAAACTAATTAAAATTATCAAGGTCAATTCACATGACAGTTTGTGCTAATTGGCACTTGGAAAGAGACTGGGGCCTGCCTCTGCCCTCACTTATCCTGCTGCATCTTTACCGACATCCATTTGGCATGGGGTTTTTTGTAAGTAAATTAACAGTTGGAAAATTTCCACTTGCTGGTGGCACTGGGAGGATTTGTCACACTCAGAGGAAGGTTTGTGGTGGGACTGGGTAGTCTTGTCTTTTGGAAATGCCAAAATAAACCCTGGCACTGTTTGAGGTGGTGTTAAATGGAAGGTCCCTGGCTCAGTCGGTTCTGCTGCTGAGTCTTGACTCGCCCTCTAGTGACAATGACAGCGTTTCACAGAATCACGGATTCAAAGAATGGTAGGGGTTGCAAGGGACCTTCAGAGATCATCTGGTCCAACTCCCCTGTCAAAGCAGGTTCATCTGGAGCAGGCTGGACAGGAACGCATCAGGGTGGGTTTTGAATATCTTCAGAGAAGGAGACTCCTCAGGCCCTCTGGGCAGCCTGTTCCAGTGCTCTGGCACCTCAAAAGAAAGAAGTTTTTCCTCATGTTGAGAAGGAGCTACCAGTGTTCCAGTTTGTGCTCATTGCCCCTTGTCCTCTCATTGGGCACACCTGAAAAGAGTCTGGCCCCATCCTCTTGACACCCATCCTTTAGATATTTATAAGCATTGATGAGATCCCCTCTCAGACTTCTCAATGCTAAACAGACCTAGGTCTCTCAGCCCCTCCTCATAAGAGAGGTGCTCCAGTCTCTTGATCACCTTTGTAGCCCTGCACATGTGGTTGACTGCCTGTTGGGGAAAGGCTGTGAAGCTGAGACAATTATTGCCCACCTCTTTGTCATGATCAATTAAAAGAGTATTACATGGTCATTTAAAAAAAAACAGCAAACCTATAAGAATTTTTATACAGTTTAGAAGTGTGAATTGCACCATTATGCCCCAATCTGCCAACCCCAAAGAGAAGCTGATGAGAAAAGTGCCTGATTTATTACAGTTATCTGGACCAGAGGAACTGCACAGTAAATTCCTCCTTCCTAAGTACTAAAATGTGTCTTGGGTTGAAACGTGAAGAACAAGTGTTTCTGTGCCTGACAGTGTTCTTACAAATGTTTTTTCTGCAGTGATGGCGCCTCTTTAGGACCAGTAGATCTGTTTGTAAGGTAATTTAGATAAATCACAGGTAGAGGTGTCCAGTTTTTAAGAAAAAAATTCACTGATGAATTAATGTCCTCCAGTTGAAACACAGCATAGCTGTTACGGGAAGAGTATCCCTGAAGAAATGAAACTGCATTTAACTAAGTGGTACATGTTATATATATTTTAGTATTTACTCGAGCAATTGCTTAAATTTAGTATTCATTTACATTTGAAATAGAGAGCAACACCAGCTCACATGCAATGTGTGCTTTGTGGCATAAATGCATGGAGATAAATGCTGCAAAGGTTGTAATCGTGTGCTTGCTCCCTCTTCATTTTCAAGTCTTTTTTCCCTGCTTATTTTCCAGTAGGCAATCTTCAAAGCAACTGTTACAGTGCACATCTTGTTTTCTCAGTGCTAATTCTCTTTGCCCTTGCAGTCTCTTTACCATGTGTAGATCACTGATGCTGCATTATGATAAGAGAGTATAATTTTTATTCCTTAAGTAGGTTGTCAGGGAAACTTGCTACCAGGCCCATTTATATTTATATATTGCAATGCGCTTTAGCCACTGTGTGTGAAGGAACTGGGGATTCAGAGAGGTTTTGATTTTCTCTATGTAATTAGCCTTGCTGAAAAGAAGCAGAAGCATTTGACTTGGCAAATACAATAACATTGTTACGAAATCCTGTTTTTTTTTTTACTCTGAAAAACTACATGATATTTAGAATATATGCAGTTACTGCCCTCTTGTCTTCATTAGGGATCATCTTAAAAATGGGTTATCATCGGCTTTTAATTACCTATTAATCTTCAGCTTCAGAGAGAAGAAAGCTGAAGTCTGTGGACCTGTCCTGCCAGATGTAGAATACTTTGGCCTTGAATTAGAACCAGGTGTATACGTGAGCTTCATAGTGGTGATGGCAGTGGTCCTTATGATGGTAAGGGCTTTGCTAGGCTGGAGCTAGAATGCAAGACATATGCTTAAATCAGCTGAAATTCATAGTCTGTGCTTTGCTAACTGTTAGTAGCAGAAGTACTCGTTGCATTTATACAAGGTCCAGACATCAATGAAAAAACTGAAAAACTCATTCAAATATTTGACTGGTCAGAGCTCAATTTATAGTCCTCTCTGACAGGGTTATTTCTTCTTCTGTCCTGAAGAGATATGCGAACTCTGATCTATTAGATACGTGTCAGATGGCTCAGCTGTTAAAACTGTCCAGCACAAATGCTCTGGTATGCAAAAATCTTGTTGCAGTCCACTGTCTCAGCACCAACAAAAATGATACGTATCATGTGGGCTTGGCTGCCCCCCCTGCATGGTGCATTATGGGATGCTCCTTGCTCAGAAGAGCTGGTAGGTATTCTTGTGGGTGTTGTGGTTGTCACATTTATAAAGTAGCTGTGGCACAAGTAAGCACTCAGAGATTGCCTGCATCCCAGAGGACTTGAGGGTATTTTGCCTTGAATGAATGAAGACAAAGCTGTGAAGCGTTACCAAATTCGTAGTTACAGAGAGTATCAAACCAAAATCAGCAAAACAGAATTCGTTATTGTGTAGAAAAGGCTGAGTCCTCCTCAGTTTCTATGTTCCTGAGAGGAAACTCATGCTTGCTGCTGTGTATGGAATGGCTTTCAAGGTTGGTCCCACGACCTGCGTCAGCAGAGCAGCAGCACTGGGCGGTAGGTGGGGCAGAGCCACTTTGTGCAGCCCAGGGCTCTCAGGGATGTGTCTTCTGCAGGACAGTGGCCGTGAGGCATAGTTTTGCTTCTTTCTGCCAAAGAACAGGTGGCTTTAAAGACACAAATGTGCCCCTAGAAACAATTCTGATAAGGGTATAACTCTGAATCCCTTGTCTTCTGTGGTTGAGGTCAGTGACAGCTGGACTGGGACCTGGGCCTGGAGGCAATGTGTCTGTTAGACACCTTCATGGTTTTTAAAAAGCTGTTTCTTCCTTTGCTTTTTTCAACCTCTGGGAATCTATTGATAGACGACATCTTTCCTTGTGTTCTTTTCAGGCTTCTTTCATGGGCCTATGCAAGAATTTCGCCATCCTGAGTGGATATATTTGGCTTTCCTTACCTCCTTCCCCCTCACCCCTTTTTTTTTAAAGGAACTTCTAATTTTAATTTGGAAAAAATCTTTAATTTTGCATGCTGACTGTCTGGGAGCATATGGATCTTTAATATACTTCACAACATGACTATTCATATTTATAAAGTAAATTAGGAGAACTTCAAAGGAGGTGTTGCTGCTTTTTATGTCAATAACAAGTTTTATTTTCTAAACTTGTTGGGAATGTATTTACATAGCAGAAGCCTGCAACTTCCCTGGAGTTCCTGGAGCCTAACAGGACAGTGCTACATTGCTTTCCAGTTTCTGGAGGGCTTCTCCCTCTTTGAAATGCCTGTGTTTTTCTGTAAGAGCCCTTGCACTGTTGGCAAGCTGTCAGTGTAGCCTCTTGCACTGGCAAATCTCAGACGCCTCTACAAAGCTGGCCACAGTGGAGCGATGCCACCCCCAGAGAAGGTGGGTGGAGGAAAGTTTAGGGAAGAGCTTAGCACAGGTATGATCTAAGATGACAGCAATCCCGCAGGTGTTCTGCATCAGTACGTACGCAAGGTATTTGGCCTGAGCACTCTGTCCATCGCAGAAGAACTGAGTTTGGGATGCCCTTTGCGCAAGTTGTAATGGCAACAGTGCTGGTACAGACTGCACGCTGCCTGAGCCGTCCATCCTGTGTCCCTCAGGCCAGCATGTGGATATCTTCCCCTTCCTGCCTCCAGCCCTTGGGGGCTGCCGGATCTGCCAGCCCAAGTTGCAGGCACAGGTGATAGATCCAGAGCTGGCACATTCCCAGCAACCCGGACAGATTTGTATGTAATGGGATAACTGGTCTTTGTTTCAGCATTTCTGATGTGTCCATAGTCCCAGGCATCGCAGGGTAAGATGTTCACAGTGGCCTCATGTTGTCTTTTTTGCGTAAGGGAGCGGAAAGGAAAATCCGAGATGAAGAGAGGAAGCAGAACAGGAAGAAAGGCAAAGGCCAGGCGTCCCAAGCCTCATGTAATAACTGTGAGTAAGACAGGCCTTTCTGGTTTGGGGCCAAGTCACGCTTAACATGCCTCCTCTCATAACTACGTTGCTTTGTGATCCTCCTAACAGCTGATGGGAAGTTGAGTGCACTCCCTCTGCAAAAAAAGAGCGATATCACCTTCTTCAAAACAATGGCTGACCTGGATTCCCAGCCAGTTCTCTTCATACCGGATGTTCACTTCGGGAACCTACAAAGAACCGGACAGGTAGGAAATGATAATGAGATGAGCTGGTGCCCACCTGCTGTCCAGCCACCCCAGCGGGTTTTAGGACAGCAAATCACAGTTCCTGGGGGCAGTTGTTTTCAGCTCTCCTTTTGATGAATGCAGCTCTTGGTGAGTCACTTAAAAAAGATCTTGCAGGAAACTTGTAAGAGACACAGCCTTTTGAGGTGTGGGTGCAAGAAAGGAGTTAATACATCGTTAAGAAGAACTGACTAGTTTTGTTTGTTATGGTTTTACCATTCTTTTGCTAGGCAGAAAGAATGGAAGAAATAGCAAAGAATTTTGAAGTGGGAGGTTGATTTGTGGCTGAAGGAAAGTCTGGTTTTCGGTGTTTTGAATGTGCTGTGGCCTGATGAACGAAGTGCCACCTTGTGGTAGCAGAGATCCCCTTTCATGTGACAACTGAAAACAAAAGACCAAGCTCTTAAATGTGAAGGGGGGTCAAGAGTAGACTCAAGAAACACCATTCTGCCCAGTTTATATCAGCATCACCTGGACATCTGGGAATTCCCTGGAAGGAAACATTTTCACTCTGCAAAGTAAAAATCCATCACACTAATGTTAATGCTCAGTGTTGTCTTAGTGCAGAAGTCATGGAGTCATTATCACCGGTAAGTGTGAGAAAGTCCTTGCTGACTTGACTTTCAAGACTTACTTTATTGCTTGCTGGGGAACTGAAAACCTGAATTGGAGGGTCAACTCTGACAATTTTCTGAATATGAATCTGTTATTTATTAACAGCTCAGGAAGTAGAATGAGACCTTTATGCGTGTATTTATAAGGACAAATAGTAGAGGAGGAAATCTTATGTGCATCATGCTGCAAAATATTAAAATAATGAAGATTAAATGCCACTGAATGTTGGAATTGTCATTTATTCTAAAGCAGTGTGAACTGAGGTGGAGCAAAGCACAAAGAGCACAGACATAGCAGTCACAGCTGTCACTGACTTACTCTCCAAAATCGGAAAGACGCCCACTCACGTATCAGTGCTGGGTACCTTCTGTCCTCAGGGCTTTCAAGCCAGAATGTGGATTTATCTCAAAACAGGAGAAGGTGGAAGGATTCCTTAGTATATGTAATCCTGTAAATAATTTTCTAAACTCACTGGAAGATACCCCAGTTTATCAGCTCTTAGGCAATGTTCGGCCCTGTGTTTTATTGCTGTATAGGCTGCAGTATCAGCACTCTTGCTATCCTGAAATTTTCAATTGCTTTGCCTATTATTTAATATCAGAATGATTTATTATGACAATAATTTATTATTTATGAATGTTTTATTATGAAAGTGTGGCCACTTTCAGGTCCTGGTCATAGAGTGAGTTACAGACGTCAGAACCAGCAGAAGGCAGGGCTCTGGTGCCTTCACCCAGCGCTTGCTCAGCAGCTGGAATGCTGGTACACTTGTTGGTGCGGGCCTGCGGTGCAGACACGTCGTGAGGAATTTGGCTGATTGTTCTGTAAAGCCTTTGACAACAGTCTGTGATTTTATACCTCCCCTGCTACTCTTAGCCGTATTTGCTACTGTTGTGAATTTGGTCCCAGTGACTGTGAGCTGTACTGATTTACACAAACAGTGGTCTGGACTTGAGCTTCTGCCCACAGCCTGTACAAAAAAGTTCAGCTGTACCATTAGTAATTTTATTTCCATTAGGCCTGTAGCTTAATGTTGGTCTTTATAGTTTAATTAGATTTTCAGGCAGTATTAAATACATACAAAAGCTTGTGAGTGTTGTGGCTTAAATCGTATTAGAGGTAATTTAGGTGAGTAGTGATCTGATTTAGAGGATTGTAAAATAATTGGGAAAAATAATATAAACCAGGAGAGAGGGCAAATCTGTCAAAATGCTTTGATATATTTCCACTAGATGATACTAAACAGCAGTTCTTCTAAGCCACACTTTTTTCCAGATCACAATTAAAACGAGAGATGTTTGTGTTTTATAGAAGGAAAAGGCTTTTTTTCACAGATGAAAACCCGCAAACCTGTTGTTGTCTTTTTGCCTTTTGAAGTTATTCTGTTAAGCAGGTGTCTGAGTTTTGGGAATAATTGTGGTTTTATTTTTTTCCACCCTTCTAGGTTTACTATAATACAGACGATGAGAGAGAAGGGTAAGACATTGTTTTCACAAGCTTTGCAGATAGCACTTCAAGCTCATAGAAAGCAGGCACAAAACATGAAAACAGATAAAACTGATCCCCTTTCTCCCCCTTCCCTCATGTTCTCCCACTGCTAACAATAGGCAAATAAAATGTAGAACTAACTGGTAGAGGGAGGTTTGTTTTGTGGTAACTTTCTTTTCTTTCATCTGAACTGGCTGCTTTTTATATCTATTTTTTATTACATTTCCAAGTAAAACAGTTTAAAGAGCCATAATGTATATATATAAGGGTTCTCAAATAATTTAAAAAACAGGAATTTTTTAATGAAGCACTGAACTTCACTGCATTCCTGAAAGCTGTTTAGCAGGGCACACGTGAATGTGACAAATACAGGAAGTGCAGAGAGAATGCCCAAGCACCAGCAGAGAAAGGCAGAGAGAGAACAGGAGATCCTGGGAAGTGGGGAGGCTGGAAATGGGAACACCTCCTATCTGGCTTTGGAGGGACTGGAATAATTGCAGAAAGTCCCTAAGATAGCTAGAGATGTTATGAAATAAGTGTTTTAATGTGTGTGGCTGAAGGCCAGCCAGTATTAACTGTTGTGAGTGCAAGCTCCGTAATTTTAATAAATTACTTGAATCCAAAGTGAGCGCCCTCAAACCTGAGAGTCTGGAGTAAGACAACTGCACTCAGGTAAAGTTGCAAAAAGTGGCCTGTGGTAGGGAGAGGCTGGGCACCTGCAGCGAACATTGACTTGAAAACACGAGCCTCTTTTTGTTTCTTCTATGAAGCTAGTGTTCTTCATAAGGCTTGTGGTGGCATCTGAGAAACAAATGGGTTTATTGTACCAAGCTCATTGGCTTCAGTTCTCTCCTCTAAGAGTAAAATGAGACACCAAGTCCTGCCAAAGCTACTCTGAGGGGAGAGGGTGGCCATGGTGCCTTCAGCCCTCAGCTTCCCCAGCAGAGCGTGTTGCAGCCTTGGGCTGGATCTGGCCCAGCATGTTTTTCCTTCTGAACTTGCTGGCTTGTATGGTCTTGGATTTTAGAAATGTTGTTGGTATTTCCTAGGCTGCCTCTTTGATGCCAAAGAGAAGAGGAATCAACGTGCAAATGTGGGTTCAGCTCCTTACTTAGCGGTTTCTTCCTCATCACCCCACTTCCCTCAATATTTGAACAGTTAAAGGGTCTTTGAGTTCTCAAAATAGCAGGTAACATTGGAGCGTATTTTCCTGTCACCTGTCCCAGGAGGTCAGTCTGGGCAATTTGAGAGACTTGGAGAGTTCAGATAAGCATCAAAAGCTAAATCCTTGCAGTTCCTGGTCTAGTGCTACATGAGTAGCTAGTGGGGTTTTGCCAGAGTGCCAAGTGAGTTATGACTGCTGCTGTTGCCTCCACTCCTACTGGGAGCACAGTTTTACTGCAACATGGTCCCTGTTATGTGTCTTCTAGTGGCAGTGTCCTGGTCAAAAGGATGTTCCGGCCTGTGGAGGAGGAGTTTGGTCCGTCACCTTTGAAACAAATGAAAGAAGAAGGCCTGAAAAGAGGTAATAGTCAATTCTTGGCAGGTAAAAAAATGAGGGACTTGGGCCCTCAAGCTGGGGAGGGCAGGTGTGGTTTGGACCAAGTTAGTTGTTTTGATGCTAGTGCAAATGTAGGGTAGGTGGGAGAAGATCTTGCCAGTATACAAGGAGACATTTGTTAAAATGCTAGTAAGGACTTAAAAGCAGAAAAGAAGTAAAAAAACCCAGACTGCTATCTGAACAAGGGATCATGACACAAGCGTATATAAAAAAGCTAGAAAGTTTCTTGGTCCTTGGCCAAGCTACATAGTTCATAAATGTTCCAGTAGCAAATCTGTGGTTGTCTATTTTTAACTTTTGCTCATCTTTTCTGTTCTGGATGGGATCACAAGCAAATATGCAAGATGTACTGGTTCAAACATGGAGACCTTACACAGGCAAGCTCCTGCTGACTGCAGACTTAGATTAGCCTGAATAAAATCTCAAAAATGTTCTATTCAATTATAAATATATGTCATGGAGAGACATCTTCCAACAGACCTAACTGAAATGTTTAGGATTTTGTTTCGCTTAAGTCTTCCTGAGTGAATATTATTACAGTCTCATTTCACATGCTATAGCAGTCCAGCTCTTGCTTTCCAGTCTGCTACAGTGAAGCTGTATCATTGAAGCGGTGGTTTAGGTAGAGCTGTTAAACTGTGCACGGAAGGTAAGGATGAGCAGATGGTGAGTTTGTCCACAAAATCTGCTTTGTGTACAGGCACTTCCATTGCAGTGCTATAGGTGATAACTTCCTACACTGCCACAATTAAGAGAATGTTTGCCCTTTCTTCTGCTCCAGAGGTTTGATCAACTTCTATAACTCAAACTTTCAAATGTTTGAATCACCTATTCATTTACGAGACAGCAAAGCAACAAGGTACAGAAGTGAGCTCGATTGCTCTTAGTTGCACTGTTTGTCTCATTTGAGCTTTACAGAAACAGCTTCCCATGAGCCTTCATTTGTGAGGTTTCTCTGTTGGTTAGAAAGTTGTGCCTAAACCAGGGTACAGGATGAAGACTGGTATCTTCCTGAAATAAATGTGAACATATTCTTCTTTTAATTAAATCTTTGACTGATTATGTGAGGTCAGCACTGATGACAGACTTGCATCTGGTTGACTCAAGGCCTTGACTAAATCCACATTATGAGGGCTCCATCAAGCAGAAGGGGACAGCTGCAAGGGCTACATAAAGAACTGTAATGTCCTGCAATTTCACCTGGGTTTCGCACCTGGAAACCTGGAGAGTTGTCTGTGAGGACATATTGGTTTGCTTTGATTATTCCTGCCCTTTGCTGTGGGAAGTGGTTTTAATATCGTCCAGGACTTGCAACCATTTTCAAGGGGAAGATTTAAAAGAAAAAAAAACATGCTTTTCAACTGGTGGCAAAACTATGTTAAATAATTAAATGCAGGAGAAACATGGAACCAAAGAAGCTAGAGGATGCTCTCCTCACATCTCCATCCTGTTCACTCTTTCTTACAACTTGGACTATTCTGGCTGGAGGCTAAGCCCCTTCCAGCCCCCTCTGCTCTGTTGAACTTGCTGCCCGCAGGAACCCTGCATCTGGGATTGTGCTGATGTAGTGCAGCTCAGCTGAATCTCCCCATTTGACAAGACTGTATTTGCCACAGGATTCACTGAGTATTAAAATATTCTGCTGTGTTTCCCAGGCTTAGTTGTACTTGAAGCTTTTTTTCCTCCCTGATTTATTTGGTACAGCAGAATCAATAACTCCTAGAGAGCAGGTATAGACTGGACACTAGTGTAATGTTTGAGAGAGTGCAGGTCTAATAGGTGAAAATATGCATTAAAAACAACGTAATCCCAAGGTGGCTCATTATCAGAGCAGTGCAGGTAAGTAGAACCCAGTGAGGTTCCAATCCCAGCTGAAGAACTGAAGTGACAGCGTGTGGCATCACCGCTGCCTGATGGATCTAATTGTAATACTGTCCAGTGGAAGCAAAAGTCTTAAGGATCAGCCTTCAAGAGAACAGGTCTGAAGGAGTTTGCAAACCACCAGTGGAAAAAAGTTCATATTCTCTCACAGGTAGCTGCGTCTTTGTGAATTCTTCTTTCATCTTCTTGACCTCAAGGGAGTTACGTGTGCCCAACACAGAAATGTGAAGTATGCTAATGTTTAGTAAGTGTGCAGTGCAGCTAGTTATTTGGCTAGACTTGTGGCCTTTTCCTGTTTTGAGTTCTCAGTAAGAGTTTTCAAATCACTTTCCCTTTCAGATTTCATAGGGAGTTTCCCATTAATTATAAATCCAGCAGCTGGGTTACAGTTCAGGGAGGTTTTTCCGTCCTCTAGTCCTCAGCTTGAAGAGAGAAATCTTTTGGTCTAGCTTTTAATTGTGTTAAACTACTCTGAAACATTTTGGATTCATAATAGTCAGGTGTTTGTGAACCATCCCTGTGGAAAACAGCATTCACTCTGTCACCCAGGGAATTTGTACCTGGGCAGTTATTGAAAATTCCAAATCTGGGAAGGGAAAGCCAGGTCACAGCTACCAGCCCTACTTTCCTTGACTAAAATGTGCTGCATCTCCATCCAGAGACCACTTGAGAAAGACTGTAGTTGTTGCTCATAGGTTGTCAGAGCATCAGTAATGCCTGGGCTCAGACCTCGGTGGTGGCCCAAGTCCTACTGTCCCATCGTGTCCATAGTTACATTTGCAGTTATTAAGGCTGGCAGAGGTCCAGGTGTTTGAAAAGCCAGGAATTACAGGGCAGCCCTCTGGTCACAAGGAAAGCATTATTAAAAGTGTTAGTGCAGGTAAAATTAGCACTTTGAGTGAATGCTTCCTCATGCACATAAACATATCAGACCCAATAAAATTTAGCTACTCACATGGATTTTTAAAATTGTGCTATTTTTTTGACAGTTATTTAGGTTGCAAGTGAACATTATCTCAGCTTCCAAGTCCTTTAAAAGGGTACTCTCAGGCAGGTCCAAAAGAATTACCAAATCGTAGGTGAAAAAGATGTGGTTCTGCGTGCCTCTGGTGGCAATTTTGCAGCTCGTACTTCTGAATTAAAGATGCAAAACCCCATCATTGTCCTGCACATCTGGTTTGTGAACCAAGACAGAGGACTGATCTGCCCATGTTTTAAATCTTTCAACTGTTTCAAAAATGGTGCAAAAAAGCTACAATTCTCCACAAATGAGCCTGGGTCCACCTTGCTACGGTCTTGACCTGAGATTTAGCTGCTGAACAATTGCTTCTGTATGAAAAATACAATCATCTCTGCTGGTTCATCTGCAAGCCATCTATTGAGTTACATGGTGAAGATTTCTTTTGGACCACAAGGATTAGCAGTTCCAAAAGATAACTTTTTCTGTCTACAAAATAAAATAAAGTTAAAAAAAAAAAAAGATTACCAATGTGGTTTGTGACACAGACATGAAATACCCAGCGGTGCATGTGTGTTCGGACTGCTCTTTGAAAAGGCAGTTCATTTAGGGAAAAAAAATGCAGAACCTCTTACTTAACCTGCTACTTTATCAGTCATGTGAGATTAGGCCTAAAACACTTCTCTGGCGTTTTTCTCGTCTGCTTGGCTTTTACCAGTGTCCCGGTTTAGGCTGAATTGGCCAATGATGGGCCACAGATGCTCTCCCCTCCACCTCTCGCTCTAAGGAGAAGAGGAGGAGGGATAAAGAGATTTAGGTGTTTAGAAGGAACTAAACTACTTAAATGAAATATTAATAATGAAGTAAAAAGGAAATAATGAAATAGATACAATTTATACAAAACTGTGTCAAGCTCCCAGGGTAATGTCGCCAGCAGGCACTGGGGAAGTCCCAGATTGGACTCAGCGATGAATGGGAACTGTATTCCAGATCTGGAGTCAGGAACATGTGGATCAGGATCAAAGGCAGATGAACAGACAGGGTCCTCCTTGGATGTCAGCCACTGAAGGAAGAGAGTTGACCCTTTGATCCCTCAGCTTTTACACTGAGCGTGGGGCAGATGGGATGGAATACCCCACTTGGTCAGTTTGGGTCACCTGTCCTGTCTGCTCCTCCCCACATGTGTGACCCCTCTATGCTTTTCTGTTTCTGACCATCCAATGGGGCAAATAACCAAATTGGCCAACCTTGGTCGTTTTAGCAATAAATATAAGCAAGAGCCTCTCTGCATACTATTCCTTGGCACTAATTGTAAACATAGGTCTTATCACTCAGAGAATGAACAGTTTTCTGTTTCAACAACAGCAATGTGTTGTTAATTTCAGAGAGTTAGCAGAGGCGTAGCTAGGAAGTGAAATTGCTGAACAGAAAGTTGGTTGTGTTTTACCTCAAACCAGGACAAACAGCAAGTTTCCCCCTTTTACCCGTACAAGTCAGAGAGGGGTGAACGGGAGCCAGAGAGGTCACGTCACGTCACGTCACGTCACGGTGTCTGTGAAGTACTGAGACNGGAATACCCCACTTGGTCAGTTTGGGTCACCTGTCCTGTCTGCTCCTCCCCACATGTGTGACCCCTCTATGCTTTTCTGTTTCTGACCATCCAATGGGGCAAATAACCAAATTGGCCAACCTTGGTCGTTTTAGCAATAAATATAAGCAAGAGCCTCTCTGCATACTATTCCTTGGCACTAATTGTAAACATAGGTCTTATCACTCAGAGAATGAACAGTTTTCTGTTTCAACAACAGCAATGTGTTGTTAATTTCAGAGAGTTAGCAGAGGCGTAGCTAGGAAGTGAAATTGCTGAACAGAAAGTTGGTTGTGTTTTACCTCAAACCAGGACAAACAGCAAGTTTCCCCCTTTTACCCGTACAAGTCAGAGAGGGGTGAACGGGAGCCAGAGAGGTCACGTCACGTCACGGTGTCTGTGAAGCACTGAGACCTCTTTGAGGCAGGACATCTGAGGGAGGAAGAGGAGATTTTCAGGAGTGCAAATGGCATTTGGGTACCTGAGCAGGTAAATGCCTGTCTGCCAGCTGTGCTTGTGGTTGTCTACACTGTGAAGTCTCAAATGACTTTAGACTCCTTTTTTCCAGTGTTTATTTTCAGACTGGCCGGGCCCATTTGCGTGTTAAAGTCAGAGAGAACAATTTGTTTTCCTTTCCATTGATACTGTTCACAAAGGCTCAGCTAAAGGCAAACCAGACTTGCCTTTTCTGAATCTCCTTTCCCATCCTTTTTGGATGAAGCCTGGAGAGGTGCAAGCCAAGATGCAGGTTTAGAAATACCTAGCTTGTGTGTTTTGCCCTATGAACTGAGGACATGCCCTCAGTGGTTTTTAGCGTCTCTTATTTTAATAAATGGAGGTTTAAGTTCTTGAAGGTATAGATTCTTCACATTAAATTGTTTGCTGGATTTTCTTTGTGAGTTTTCAAAGCAACAGAGTGATCTGTCTTCTATGTTTAGATCACTGATGATGCAAGTACATTTCTTTAAAAGTGCAAACCATCTTCAGCACTTCATTTTATCTGTGATGTATTAATATTTGTTTTTCTACACAGTGTGGGGTATTTCATCTGTTCCATTGACTGAGCCTGCTCCAAGTTTGACTTTTTTTCTGTTTCAGTGCTTTTGTATGTGAGGAAGGAGACAGATGAGGTGTTTGATGCTTTGATGCTGAAATCACCCACAGTTAAGGGGCTAATGGAAGCGGTAAGTATCTGATGTCCTCACATTGTTTGTCTTTCTTGGCAAGAAAGTCTTAAGGCTTTCAGTATATTATTGAGAAAAAACATGAAGAGGAAGTTTTTCTCAAATACATTTAAAGGATTTCATGAAGGCTTTCTGGAGCACGCCTCTGAAATGCTGGCATTCTGACTTCAGTGCTGTTAGCAGGTTGCTGGGATTAAATAGTGGTGCAGAGCTGATGTATTGGAGACCTGAGCCTTGAGGAGTGGCAGTAATTAACCAGTGTCAGGGAACCAAAGAGGTGCAGGCTCCATTTCCTGAAACGCTTCTTTTTGAACCAAGGATTCAGGGTCTGTCAATTCTTTTCCTGTGATGTCCATCGGTGTGTTCACAGCCACCTTCCAAAGAAGAGGCCCAAAGATGCACTGTTTCCATATGAATTTCATATGGCTTTTGTGCAATTGCTCTTACAGAATGTAAGAGGCCGTTGCTGAGCCAATGCAAACTAATCATTCGTATCTCCTGTCTCAAATTTCTTCTCTGGCCCTCTCAGATTGACTTACCTACCAGCCTGTCTTTTTGCTGCTGCTTTGACTCGAGTTTTTGCATATTAGCCATGACCACGAGTGGCTATTTCCCTATTTTGTCCTGTTTATATGAGCTGAAAGTTAGTAGATGTGAAATCTGGGGAGGGAAGAGGTAAAAAGCAACCACATTTCTTACCGCTTTGGTGGGGACACTAATGTGGAACTAACATATGAGACACTGAGTTGACTTCCAGCCTTGGTTACATATAGGAGAGAAGATGGGAAAGGATGGAAGTGTCCCTAGAGAGCTCAGAAGTGTGCATATTCATACTCTCATAAAACTGTCACAGTGTCTTGTTTCCTGTACCAGACACATCAAATGCAGTAAAGAGTGATTTGGTCAATATTTGGCCAGTAGCAAAAAGCAGAAAGATTTGTGGGTTAGTGAGGTTGTTCAAAGCACCTTTTCAGGTCAGGGTATCTCTGAGGAGAGTCAGCCTCATCCTCAGCATGTTCTAACTGTGCTTTTACCGATACTGTTCTGCCCAGCTCAGTTGTTGGGCAGAACCCACACGTATGATAAAAGCCAGGCTTCACTCGAAGAGGCTGGAGTCTGATTCATGATAAGCTGTAACACGATTTCATCTTGTATGGAAGTTAAAAGTGTGTTATAATCCTTCTATAACCCTTCAAGCTAACATGAATATTTTACCTCCAGTAATCTGTAACCTCCCAATGCCTGTTCTCCACCCACTGTGTAACATAAAAGCAAAGCTGGTGCAGAAGGAGGAAAGGTTTCTGCATACCTGTGTCAGCACAGCTGCTGACTCAGTGGCATGTTTTCGGCACCAGAGAAATCTGATCTGTTGTAAAACGTCCCGATTTACTGGAAGGAGCATATTCAGAAAATTTTAATTCTCTTTAGTAGGATATTGTGGATAAATCATTGCCAAAAAGCTGTCAAACTACGTATTCTGAAATAATCTCTCTACAGTGTTTTCAGCGAATCATCTAATTTTGGAATTGTGCACATCCTAAATGCTCAGTTCTAAACTCAGTACTAAGAACTTAGAAACTGAGGTTCTAAATATTATAGAGCCCTAGATCTGAAAAACAGCCCCAGTGATCCTGAATCACACTCTCCTTCTCTCTTTATGAATTTTACTTTTTTTTTGCTGTGTTTTGTTTGTTTTCCTTTTTTTTTTTCTGTTGTTAATCACTTAATCACTGTTCCTGGTCTGTGGCTTTCTCCACATTTTCCATGATTAATGATGCTGGTTTTTTCAGTTACGATGTTTATTTTAGTCTCTTATATGCCCCCATTCTGAACGAGTGATTAGATTCCCTCTCAGATTTCTTTATTCTGGCAAAAATGTAGAGGTCTCAGGTTTCAAAGAATATAGTGTGTCTCAGAAAGTGATGCAAATGTTTGGTTTTTCCTACACTAGTCAGTCTTGATAAACAGAAAATAGTGAAGCTGTTGCCCATTGCAAAGCATCACGCATATGTGGCGACTGACCAGCTCTAAATCCTGCTCTGCCTGGTTTAAAGTCTGGTTAACTCTGTGGGGCTCAGTATGTACCTAGTCTTACATTGTGCAGAATCACATATTTATTCAAACTACAGAAGGGGATCTAAATTGGGAAATTCAAACATCTCCCAAAGTCTTTCTAAAATTAAAAGCTAACAGCTGAGCTCAATAGACTTTGCTTAGATACCTGTCTATGTATGTGTCCTTCCAACCAATGTTGAGCAGCAGGCTGGACCATTCCATACAAATAAGTTGGCAAAAATGTTTTCCTGCGTGCCTCAACCAGCCCAGGTGTTGCCCTTTCTGTCTTCCTGACTCCAGCAGAGAGAGCATTTCTGGTGGCGTGTGCCATCAGGTGTGTGCTGCAGACAAACTTGCCATGCCAGGGGACTGCAGCTCAGAGGGACACCCATGGTTTTTTTTCAGTCCACTGTGGAGGCTGTCCCACTGCTTCATGCATCTTAAGGGAAGGAAAGAATTCTCTGCTCAGAAGATTGAAAAATGGACAATGGAGATGATAAAAAATTAATCCAAATAAAGATAACTTTAAAAAATTTATTATAGCCTCTTTGGGTTGGGTGAGAAATCCTGTTGCATTACATGGAAGTTGGCAGCCATGGCGTTCCCCCTGAGTTGACAACAAGCGTGTTTCAGAAGAGGGTGTTAAGTGAGATGCCCTAGCAGATGCTAGCTCTCTGCTTTCTCAGATTCTGCAGCAGGACTTAGCTGGAGAAAACAAGGAGATTTGATTTTGGAGCCCATGAGGGGGAGGCTTTCCCATATCCCCACTTCAAGCCTTGCTTCCAAGGCTCTCTGTTTGGTATAATTGGCTGAATCCTTAGGGGCTCCTGAGAAATGTGCTTATTCAGTCAGCTGGCAGTCTTTCACAAAGCTCACTAATCCCTGCACGTTATATAAATCCCACACCTGTCGCAGGCGGTGTGACAGGCAAGGCTTTCTCAGCCCTACCTCTCCTAGTTTATGTAGGAAATGGTGTCCCAGGGTCCCAAACCACTTTGAGCAACATTTGGGATGCTTGAGTGTTAGGTATCCCAAATATCCCAGAGAAGTTTTATGCTGGAATGTGCAGAATGCTGTATATTAGCTGCTATTAAACCCCCTTGGCCTAGGAATGTTTCCCCCTGCGTGCTTATTTGCATGGACACAGGGAAAAGTATCGGCAAGTATTGATCTTTACAATATCACTAGGCTTCAGAGTTAGCAACCCAGAGAGTTGTTTCCTCATGTTCTCACAGTTGTGACATTTTCTGCACTTTCAGGTTGCAGTTTTTCTCTGATGCCTATTATGAAGGGTTTTTGCAACAGTCCGATGAAATGGAGCCATTTTTGTTACTGCTTTACACGAAAACTTAAATTTAAGGGTACAACAAAGCCACAGATAAAAAAAGTTCAGCACCAGATTGCTTATTTGATGTCATTCTATTCATTATAAGCAAAGCTAGAGGGTAAGAAAGTATAAAAGGAGAACCTGAAAGTTTATCTGAGAACTACTCTAAGACAGTAAAGATTTGCCCTCACAGTGTGGCACCCGGGGTACCCCAGCAGAGCCAGCAGCCTTAGGTCAGGCGGGATGAGGCATCGAAGGAAGGGAGACTTGGAAAGATGGTGTGGTAGAGTATGAGTGAGGTAGAAAGTGTGGGTACCTACACAAGTGCTTCTGGCCAGAGGTAAGTGATTCCTTCTACTGGGAATCCTGCCCATGGATCCTTCCTTGGATTTATGTGTGTAGATTGGGTCTGGTGTTCATGAAGGGTTGGTGGGGCAGCCTGTCCCATCGTTATGGAGAGTAGCTGGAATAGATTAGAACATCCCACATAGGGATATAGCAAACCCTGTGTTTGAATCACCTTTCTTCTGCCCTGTTTGGAGCAAAGACTGGAACTTTCTCCGATAAGCTGAGTATGTTATGGTGGAACTTCTTTGTAGGATGCTTTTCCACCCTATGCATGTGGTTACATAGCTTTTCTGTAGGCTACACAGAGCTCAGAGTGAAAAAGGTTGGTTTTATAGTCCCAGAGAGAGAATGTTTGTATGATATGTGACAAGTGGGGTGAAGCTTCTCCTCTCATAAATGTACAAAGTGGACCACTCCCCACAGCGGGGAGAGTGTGACCCTACAGCACATAAGCTTGCATAGCCTTGATGCTGAATTAGCTCTCTCCCAAGGAACCAGGACTTCCATCAGTATCTCCAGCACCTTATCCAAAAGGGCAGTGAAGTGTGCTGGTGTGAGTGAAACTGAAGTAGCAAATACAACCCACAGTTCATTTGTGTTTTTTTCTGTGCTAGGTGCAAAACTAGACTTAGTGCACCTTATCAGTTACTGCTAATTTGCCTCCCCCTTTCTCTTAGCCACAGATGTACACTGTCAACAGAGGAGACTGGAGTGTAAAAGATGTTTTACTGGTTCTTCAAAAATCTTGGAGTTACTCTATACTTTTCAAGTACAAAATTGCTTCTTAGCTAAGCTGACAATTATACAAGTAGAGGTGATGTAGGCGAGTATAGGCTAGTTAATTCTCTGTGGGATGGGAGCCGTGCTTGGGGTTCAGCCTGTGGCTGTTTGAATCTGTCCTTGGTGATGAGTTTATCCATTCCTTTCCCTCAGATTTCTATTTCATGATAATTGCTTTAGTTTACTTCTCTAAAATACCCCTTTTTCTCAGTGGGAGTCTGAAGTCAAACACAAAGAAAAGATTTTACAGTGACTGATGTTTGCCAGTCTTAAATGGGTTTTTAATTGTGTATTTCAGTTCTCTGATGCAGAAGATAGATAGTCAACAGTTTAGCTGCAACTTCACTTTACCTGGGAAAGGCAGGAAACTTACTTTGGTTGGCAGTAGAGTACACAGAACATTATTCACTGACAAAAATTCATTTTTCCATTTCGGAAACACCTTTTGGAACAGTATTCTTCTAAAGTATGAGTGGTAAGATCTGTTCCCTCAAAGAAAGGGTCATAATGTGGAAAGTAAACCTGGATCAGACAGAAGGCTCGGGGTCACCCTTTCTGTGGGCACATTATAGACTCACTGCAGAGTGGATGTCCAAAAAAGTTACTAATACACTGCTGCAGAGCAATACCAAAGCATCCCAGTGAAGTGCTCATTAGTGTTGGTGATCTGTCAGTTTAAGTAGTACTTTCTACTTTATCATTTGAGCAGCTGCAGGAGGTTTATTTTAGAGGTCTTATAGTATGCCTTGTTAACACACTTCTCTGCGGCATCTCATCTTGTTGTCTGTGCACTCAGATAATGTTTCGTGAGCCAAATATTGCTCTCATTTTGCCAGTCTAGGAACTAGACTGAGTCACCTCCCCAACAATATAGAAGCTTCCTAATCCTGCGTGTAGCATGTTTGTAGCCCTCCCACAAAACCTAGTTCCTTGAAGATACTTTTCAGACAGAAAGGGTGTGTGGTGTCTGTCCTGCTAGCTTACAAACCTTGAAATGCCATCAAGAAATAGAAATGTGCATATTGTTCTTTATTGATATATCCATTTGTCAGCTCCTATCATGGTGCTGCTGATCCACCTTCTGCCAGGTAGAAGAAGTCATTGCTTCCATCAGCCCAGGAAATCAGAATAAGAAGTGGCAGAAAGGCAGCTGATTAGATTGAAATTCCCTGGCAAAATCTGAAGCTGGGAAGAGTGTTGGCTCCTTGAGCAGAGCAGTAGGAGATGCTGAAGCAGTTTTGATGACTCATACCCTATGAAAACTATAGTCTTCAAGTTTCTGGGTGGAAATGATTGTGTTTTTTTGATCACGATGTTTAGGATTATTCCTCCCCAAATCATCCTTAAATGAAGGTATGGAATGGTAGTATTTTTTTAGTATAGCTATCCTGTCAAAGTGTGTAGAGATAGTGTTTTAATGCTTTATGTAAATTAAGACATGATGATTTCCTATTTCTCCCTAGTGTTTAATGATATTTCCTTTATTTTTATGACTTTAGATCTCTGAGAAATATGGGCTGCCAGTTGAAAAGATTGCAAAACTTTATAAGAAGAGCAAAAAGGGGTAAGTAACTAACTAGGGGCTTGCAGGATCCTTTAGAAGCACTCAGATAACCTCATGATGCTGGGCAGTGTAAACACTTTTAGGAGACCTGTCCATACACTTGAAATCTTAATGTCTATGGAGACAACAAGGGGTGGCAGAGAAGGAAATACGAATCTCCAGTCTGTGTCTGACCACTGTTCATGGGCTTACTGTGAAGAAACACAGTCTGTGTTTGGAAAATGTATTTGGATAAAGTCTGTAGTCTGTATGCTTGATAGCATAGAGTGCGAGCATGGGAGAGGTGCAGCCTTTGCTGTGAATGCCGTGTGGGGTTTCCCTGCACTGTTGAACCTGAAGGGCAGGCAGGCAGGCACGTTTGCTGCGGGGGTTTCAGAAGAGTAAATTTAGAGCCTCACAGCTGTGATTTTAGAACAGCTAGGCTAGTATGCCTTGCCATAAATCTAAATCTCACCACTTTAACTTTTTTTTTTTACTTCTAAATATCATAGTGATATAATTTTAAATCAATCATTTATTTTCAGCTGTTACTCTAGCTTAGGGCATTGTTTGGTCTGGGGATTTCTTTAGCTTTTGAGAACACAGGTGAAACTTCTCAGGTTTTGCTTCTTTCTAACTTTGTTGCCAAGTGATAAGTTTGCTGGAAGAAGCCCGTTATGGTAAAAAGTAAGGAAAAGGCTCATGTACTCATGGAACTCATATATAGGTCTAGTAGTTGTTGCCAATATTGTCACACCCAGGCAGAGTTCTAGGCCTGTGAGCTGTGCCGGGCAGAGCACAGGTTTCACTGCTTTCCCATGTTAGCGACTCACACCAGAGTTGCAGGAGCTCACACAGCATGGCTGATGATTAGCATGGATGTGTTCCTGGGGGAAACCAACCCCAGGCACGGGAAATGCCAGGTAGCAGGGTCTGCTGGGGATCTGGAATGCAGCTTACATTGTAGGCAGCTAAAGTGGGTTAACATCCCAGCACTGGCATGCCTCTTAGCTGCTTTGGCTAGGAACAGCCTCTAATCCAAAGGCTATAAGGGTCTGTGGGGCAGATCTTGATGATGATTCCCACTATTGTCCCTGTACTGACATGTACTGGAGTCTGGTTCTGCATTGTAGTGAAGCAAGAGTGGCTTTCCCTTTTGGTGTGCTGGCACATAAAAATATTGATTTTTGCCTTTGTCACCAGTATCTTGGTAAACATGGATGACAACATTATTGAGCACTACTCCAATGAGGACACGTTCATCCTGCACATGGAGAGCATGGTTGAAGGCTTCAAGATCACACTCACAGAGATCTAGCCTCAGGCAGAGCCTTTTCGTAAGGAACCACAGCATTTCATCCTTCTTGGAAAGCAGAAGATTCCCCCGGAACTTGGCAGACATTGATCAGAGAAACTGTTACAAGACTGCTTTGAAAATACTGTCCATTCTGCGCCTGTGCACCCACTGCGTATAGACTTGGGTTTGTCAAGCACAACACAAGACCACTCATATTAACCTGGTCCCTTATTTATTGTTCCCCACTCTCTAGTGTACAAGCAGTTATCAGCCCCCAGATTTGTAAGCAGATGACCCACTGCAAATGTGAAATGCAGCATTTTGATCTGTACTTTAGTGTGGATAAGCTCATTCTAAAACACATTAAGGAACCACACTGGTCTAGTTTGAGAAATCTGGTGTAAATCACCAGTAGTTCACTCCGTCATTGCTAAAAAACTGGTGCAGTGCTAAAGGTGGGGAAAGTGGCTGACAGCTCACTTGCTCAGACTGATCCATGGATATCTCTCTATAGTGTATAGTTTTGCCAAATACCTCTGGTAGTTCTCAGCACGTAGCAATGAGGACTTGTAAGTAAGGCATTCAGCTACAAATGTCACTTGTAAGTAAATGGTAAAGAAACCATTTTAACCTTGTATATAATGTTTATAATATGCAATAATATATTTTAACTACTGTACGTGGGCATGTTTACTGCCACTATGTTTTTTATATGTATTGGTCTTAGGGTTTAACAGAATCTTTCCTAGAGGATTAGATTGCTGCAATCTGTTAAGGAGTGTGTGCTGAGAAGCTGATAACTGCATCTGCACTCATATGCTCCACCCTTGCCCACCCAGTTTTATACTGAAATGTTGGAGCAAACTGTGCTACAGGGTCTGGAGTGCTCTGGCACAATGGGATCCACCTTAGGTGCCCAAATCCCAGGGGCAGATTCCTGAGTGTCCCATCCAGCTGTCACCAAATCCATGAGGCACCATGTGTCTGCCACCTGGTGTGCTTGGAGGTACAGAAGGGACTTATGCCTGTTCTGTCAATGAAACAAGTTGGCCTTTCTTTCTCCAAGTGGCCTTTTCTCAAGCCCGTGGGAGGCCAAGGTGCTTTCTGCAGCATTCCCCTGGGCTGTAAGAAACAGGATTTCAAACTCTTCTTCTTAAGGGCACTTGCTCTTGTATCTCCATCAAATTATTTTGTTTTGATTCCTGGGACAATTGGGTGAGGTATAAACCTGGGCTTGATGTAAATACTTTATTGAAACTGGAACAATTTTATCAGTGGAGACTCAGTATCCCACAACTGAGATGTGCAAATACATCTCCTTCACAAGGGCTGGTTCTGAACCCAAGCTGAACCCCCAAGGTTAACCCATCCAATTCCACCCGTCTCATGAATTCTATGAAGAGAGGCTAAAATCATATCAGGAAAAAGGTTCAAGGCCTGGATGTCCTGAGCACGTCCAAACCCAGCACCTCTCTTGCTCCTTTCCAGCTCCTCTGGCTGTTGTAGAGAGCTCCTCACTCAGCATACCATCCTTGGAGTTTCAGCTGCAAGCATTTTATTCTCCATGCCCTGTGTGTGGATCTCATGTGACAGACAGAAATGTGGGTCCTTTCCTCCATGCAGCCTTTAGTGTTTCTTTGCTTTTTTCTTTTCCTTCTGAAATATTTTTTTCTTCATTTAGTCACAGAATCTGTTTTTATTAAATGGTTAATGGCATAAAGAAACACTGCCTCTTTTAACAGGGCTCTTTTTTGAGCTGGGTGGAGCTGTTTATATGTTAAGCAAAGTATCTGGGATAGATGACTAGTCTAATTTGATCATGGTTTTGCATTAATTGTCCTGCAAGCTCTTGCACACTTTGTTAACTTCATTAGCAATAGTATCCCATTTAAATCTACTGCAAATAGAAATGTTAGGTACCTACCAAAGTTTCTATGGGACCAGAAACTATAAAGGGTTCAGGCCATTAGCATTAGGGCTAGTACACCCAGAATCCACATATGTCTGCAAAGCAAAGGGTCTGTTCTCTCTTCCTCCCTCCCTTCCTCCTTCTCCCTTCCTTTGTCAGGGGCTTTTTCTCCTTCTGATACAGTTTTGTACTAATTCCATTATCTTTTTATAATTATGTACTCCAGCAAAGATGCATTTGCTACCCAGCTCAAGAGCAGACATCCTGGGAATACAGGGGATTATTGGTGGTTCAGTTTGTTTCTGCTTGGCTCAGGTTCAGATTAAAAGTCTCTGCTGACTTCCTAAAGAAAAAAAGAAGAGAGTTTTGGCAGGTGGCTCTAGGAACTAGGACCAGCACAGAGGAACTGGTGAGCAGTGGTGTTAGTTCTTTTATTTCTCTGTTGTTTGATGGTGTTTGGGATCTTAAGGACATAAGGTGGGATCTCTCGGTTATGATGTCTGGGCAGAAGCTACAGGTGAAGCACAGGAATAAATGCACACAGGAACTGAGCCCTGGTTCTGCACCCAGCAAGCCTGCCTTCCAAGCTCTCTTCCTTACAGTCAATGCCTGTGGCACCTGGGGCTGATCCAGGTGGGGATGTGCTATGTTAAGGGAGGACAGTGAGAATTCAGGGGTCACAGAGAAGGACAGGGCTGGCCTGGCAGCACCAGCACTCAGGTTAATGGGACATTGTTGTCTCACACACGGGTGGATGTGTTGGATGCTGCAGCATCCTGCGCCGAGGAACAGTATAGGGTCAGTGAAAAGTGCAATGCTCCAGGAAATACTGAGGCTTAAGAAACTATCTTTCCATTGCCATTTTAGGAGCTTTTGGTCAGGGAAGGAAAATTCCTTCCAAGGTTAACCGAGGGCTTTTCTAAATACATCTTAAATTGTGGAAATTCCTGATACGCAAGAGCTGATACTTCTGCCTTTAGTTCCTTCTTACAGTCTCAATGAAGGTAGCAGGGTTGAGGAAAATGAAGATTTACCCTGAACATTAGATTATTTTGAAACAACAAGTAGAGCTAGTTGAGGATGATCTTGCTTAACTTCATCTACCAGGGTTTGAGGGCTTTGTTTCTCTGCTCCAGATGCATCACAAGTACCTAAGACATTGCCAAGAGCGTACCGCCCTGCACCCCTTCCGTTGTAGTTACAGCATCAGCTAGCTGCTGGAGGAGCAGTGAACCTTGGGTGCTGGCCCTGGCAAGCTAGAAGCTCTCAAGGTTCACCTTGCTGGTCAAAAACAGGCTGTCAAAGTGATGGGGAAGGGCCTGCATCAGTAATGCAAACTTGTGAATCAGAGGCCTGCCTCGTGCCCTGCTTGATTTAAAGGTCTTTAGGAATACAAAGTTGTGCGCATGTATATTGTTTAAAATATACATGTTGCTTGTGTTTAGTGAAAAATATTGATAAATGCTGGATCTTCCAAATATGACGAGTTAAATGGAAGTAAGATTTGGCTACTGTTCAGCAGGGGACAAGAATTCTGCCTTGCCTCCTTTTGTCTCACTGTGGCACTGCTGGGGTTGTTTATTTAAAGGAACAAAACTCTCATTTCCTTTCCTTCCTCAAGGCAGTGGTCTTGAATCTTCACTAGGGCAGCCTGAAGGGTGGCTTGCTGTGAGGAACTATGAAGAACTAGAGCAGTGCAATGTCTGTAGATGTTGTGTTTCAAAGGAGTCTGATAGAGATGTGCAAAAGGAGAACAGTCGCCTAAGCTCTGATTTTCATTCCCGCTGCAGATTTGGCACTGTGTCCGTCCATTTGATAATTTATTATGAAAGCCCCAATTCCCAAATTTTAGTTTCTTTCTACACAGCCAGGTGCTGATGCCCCAAAATAAAGTGCATCCTTGCAATAAAGCTTTGTTGGTGTGCAGTGATATCCCCATCAAGACATTTCGGAGGATTTTTAGCACTGAATGTAAACTACAAAGAAAAGAACTTCTTTCATGTGTGTCCTCTCTTATGAAGTTTTTGGGAGTTCAGAGATCAAGTGTCTTGTATATTTTCCTCCTTCAGTCTATGGATTGTTTAAGTGTTGTAAAAATAGTTCAAACAATTAGTGAAAAAGAAACTTTTCAGCTGTCAGAGATTCCGTACATTGATACGGAACTGGAAAGGAGTATCTTATGCCTTTTAAAATGTAAAGCTTATGAAATGTTTATTTGCTCTTCCATTTCCTATGAATTGAGACAAGATACAAACAAAAATGTTTGTGCCAAAATTTGCGACAAGTCCTCTTTCTGGCAAACAAGGA
Organism: Jacana jacana; assembly: GCA_013400555.1. Taxonomy (NCBI): domain Eukaryota; kingdom Metazoa; phylum Chordata; class Aves; order Charadriiformes; family Jacanidae; genus Jacana; species Jacana jacana. The sequence continues at coordinate 68,153 of VZTM01038057.1, forward strand.
AACTTTATGTATAAATAGTGTGCTTTTATATTAAGAAAATAGTTCAGGTAACTTAATAGTGTTGCAACTGGGAGAGGGGTTTGATAAACTGTAAATACAGTTATTTTATTTTTTGTACATTTTTAAGAAGGAAAAAAATAAATATTCCTATGTATGAGATAGTATGTCTGTTGCTGTGATTTGTAACTACTTACCGGGGCTTGAGTTCCCATGTCTGAGCCCAGAAAACTCTTCAAAAAGAAGAAAAAAGAAATTAATTCTGCTGAGAATCAAGAACAGAGACTGAAAACAAGTAACCACCAAAGCACGGGCTCAATGACTGGGCTGCGTTAGGCGAAGCACTGCCAGCAGGCCGAGAGAGGTGGTTTTCACTCAGCGCTGGTGAGGCCACACCTGGGCTTTCTGTCTGGTTCTGGGCTCCCCAGTACAAGAGACACGGACCTACAGGAGAAAGTCCAACAAAGGGCCATTAACCTAATGAAGGAATGGGGCCCCCTCTCCTGTGGGGCCAAGCTGAGAAATCTGAGGCTCTTCAGCCTGGAGGAGGCTCCAGAGAGATATTATCAGTGTGTACAAATACATGAAGGGAGAGTGCAAAGAGGACAGAGCAAGGCTCTTCTCAGTGGCACCCAGTGACAGGACCAGAGACGGTAGACACAGACAAACTGAAACACAAGAGATTCTCTCTGAACCTCAGGAAACACTTTTTTTACTGTGCAGGTGATGGAGCACCGTCACAGGTTGCCCAGAGCAGCTGTGGATTCTCCATCCTTGGAGATACTTAAAAGTTGCCTGGACGTAGTCCCAGGCAACCAGTTGTAAGTAGCTCTGCTTGAGTTGGAGTAGATTGACCTCCAGAGGTCCCCAACCAATCTGTGATTCTGTGACACATTGGAGTGTCCTGGGAACCTGTCTGGAAACGCTGGCACTAACATCTGTGTGAGTCCAGGTCACCTTGGGTGAGATCCTTGCACGCACCTGCTCCTGCTGTGCCCCATGTGCCCAAAGTACCTGACAAATATTTGGCTGTGCACCTTGCAGTAAAACATTGTCATCAAACAATTTACTCTGCATCAGTTGTCTTTGTCTTTTCAAACAAGAATCTTGGAGGTGAGAATATCTAAGTAGGAAACTGCTTGGGAAGGCATTTGCCTCAGCAAAGGGTGGCTGCCCGAGCAGCGGTGGAGCAGCCCTGTCTTACCATGGGGTGGGGAAGTTCAGTGCTCCAGCTGAGGGCAAGTCTTGAGTGGGACAAGCTGCCATGCCAGGGCCAGCCCCTGAGATCTCCTCTCTTGTGTCAGACCACACTTGGGCAATGAGGAAAGAAGTTAATTCACTTGAAATGTCTTGGCCAGCAGAGTGTTGGCTCCAAGATCCCTTCTGGGCTTCCTCCAGCCCCTCCCTATCCCCATCCAAGCAGCCACCAAAGGCTTTTTAAAAAGGCTTTCCCTGTGTGCTTGGCATTTTCTATTAATTTTGAAAGGTATTTGTCAGCTGTTCCTTTATGATACATCGGGAGAGCTAGGCACTAGGCTCTGTAGCTTGGTGACTATGACTGACTCACCAAGAGCAGAAGATGTCTTCCCAGGTGCACCGGAAACCAGAGACCTGTTCCTCTCCCATCACATGTTCATTGCCCTGATGATGGTCTCCAGCGATGCCCATGTTTCCCCCACCAACCTGTCTGCAGTTGGCACCTGAGCAAAAGCAAAAGCTATAGGTATATAATGCAGTGTGTGTATATACGTATATATGTACATGGTGGCAGCTGTGTGATTGGCTGCAGTTTGCTGGTGCTGGTAGCCCCTGTGGATGAGGTCACAGCCCCAGGTGCTGTCCCTGCCACTGTGGCTCCTCAGTTCAGCAGGTTTTGGGAAGTTTCTTGGGGGCTTTGCCAGGCCCCAAGGACACTATCTGAATGAGCAGTGAGGATTAAGTTCCTGAGAGGCTCTTTGAAGTAATCACGTTTTCTGGGCACTGCCTGCAATAGATGTTTAATCATGTTTTATAGGAAGTCATTTTACTGAGTGGCTCTTAAAATGTGGATGCTTTAAGAGCTGAGTGGCTGGAAGTGCTCTGTCTGCGAGGCTGTGGAGGAGCCAGGGGAACCGTGTCGGCTGATGGGAAGCACTGCACCCACAGCGTGCTCAAAGGCCAGGACATTTCTGGTGTGGCTGAGCAAGGGTTTGGCAAGGTGACTCACAAGATCTTTAAGAAAAACTGACCCTCTCCTAGGAGAGGGGAGCAAAACACCCCTCTTTTAGCTCTTGACAGAATCTTTAGGGCACTCAATGGGGCAGCAAAGCTGTGTTTTTCTGCAGTTTCCGAAGCTCTTGGGTTGATTTGTGCTGCTGAAAACTGTGATTGACTCCAGAGTGTGATTTCCCAGACGGCATCAGATCCAGGACTCACAAGCTTATGAGCTGCAGGGTCTTGGATCCCCTCCTCCCCAAGACGGTGGGAGGGACAGGTTGCAGCCTGTGCTTGAGTGCCTGGTGGTAGCCATCACCTGACTCCAGGCTCTGTGCTGGGACCCAATCTGCATCCCCAACCTGAGACAGAAGCCATGGGATTTACACAGCGAGATGCACAGGCCAGCAAAGGTGGCAAGTGGGGGATTTTAGCATCCCTATGCAGATAAACACCTCCTTACACTGCTGCCTTTTTTGCGCCTTGATGCTAAATAGTATGGCCCTCACGGGAGGGTGAGGAGAACATGTAGAACATGGAGGCTGGCTTGCTGGAAGCTCATGTAATAAAGCTGGTTTGAAGATGCACTGAGCACACAGGGTACCTGGGTGATGTAACTCATGCTCCACCCAGGTTCCAGCCTCTTTCGAGTCCATATTAATGTGCAGCTCTACAAGTAGGCTGTTTGTTTTTTTTTTTAATCTGAAAAGGAAATAGGCACTGGTTTCAGTTACCTTCCAGAGGGATTTAAACTACTTTTAGCACCCTGGTGCTAATCCCAGCTCCAAATTTAACCTAGGTAAAAGTTTGAGGAGCTTAACAGGCATGCACTGGAGCCGGCCCCCTCCAGAGCCAGCTGAGCCTGGCAGGAACCCCATGAGCCACGTCTCAGAGCTACCACCCTACCAACCCAGCATCTCTCCCCACATCCTGCCCCTCTGAGGGTGACCTAGTCATTCAGGGGATGAAAAGCTGCTCTAAACCCAGAGAGGGATTTATCTCTGGCAGGGAAAGCTTCCATCAGCCAAGTAAGCTGAGGACCAGCGCTCTCAGCCTTGTGCTGTCCTTTGCTTTCATAAACCACTCTGCATTATCTGGCCCCATGCTTGGCTGCCGGCTTTAGCTGCTGGAGGAAAAACTCCAGCAGGGAGAGCCCAGCCAGCTGCAACGTGCCGGCACAGCGCCCATGCACAGTGTAAGCCCTCGCTAAGCCCTCCAAATTGGCTTGCCCGGCTGCTGCCCCTTTGCCCACGATGGTGAAGGATGCAGGGGCTGTGAGGGCATCAGGCAAAGGCTACTCCAAGGTTTGCTCACCAAACCATGGGGCTTGGAGGCTCTGGCACGAGGGGAGTAACAGCACATGGCACATCATAGCTAGCTGCAGCAGGATATTTATTCATAGGAAAGAACATTTAGGGGATTTCAGTAGGAGAATTTGTTTGAACTGCTGGTATCCACCATACATTGTTTTTCATCAAGGTTGTTCAAGGTTACATCTTTATATAAGAAAACAAAATAATTCATATTTAGGTGCAATCAGTAATTCCAGTATGAAAAAGCACCATGTCACAAAACAGTTTACAATACAAAAGTCTTCAAAATCTAACATTTAAAAACAATATTTGTTCAACAGTAATAACAATACAGTAAAAAAATTCTTATTTCCCTTCAAACAATACTGCTTATATATTTTGGCACTGAAAAAGAAACTATCACAAATGCGCCTTTTTAACCACACAATGCTGTTTTGTGAGTGTCTATATAAGAAGGAAAAACATGCTTTGAAGTCAGTCATTTTGCCAGGTGCAGGTTGAACTGCTTTCTCCATTGAAAAGAAAAATTTTAAAAAATCCTCCTAAGCTGCAGCATGTCTTGTCTTTTGGCCCAGGACACGATCTGGAGAAGCATCTCTCTCAGACTCATCCATTCAGTAAGTCAGTTCTGCTTGAAAAGCTGGATCTGAGCCCCTCTTCCCTCTTCTAACCTGGTAAGAGATGTAAACCCCCCAAAATGGTCCTGTCTTTCAGGGACTAAATGAAAGATCATCTAGTCCAATCCCCAGCCAGCGGTTTCAGGGAAAACCAAGCGTGTGCCGGGGTGAGCTAAGGGATAAGGAACCTGAGGCTGGGCCAGCAGGGTGCTGCCAGGGGGACCCCCTGGCTGGGTCTCCTCCTGGGGCCGGGGCTGGCACACAGCGCAGGAGGGGGAAGCTTGAGTCTGAGAGAGGGAAAGATGGAAAACTAGACTTTTCAGGAAGAGTTAAGTTTCCGCTCAAAACTGACCCCTATTGAAAGGCGAGTGCAGGTACATTGCTCCGGGTGAAAGACCGGTGCCCGAGTGCAGCTACAACGGCCCTTGGAAAAGGCTGATTCTAGGGAACATGCAGTCCTTGGTGCTATCTCTAAAAGCTGAGCAATAACCAAAAAAAAAAAAAAAAGTAATTTTAAATAGTTTTACATCTTACATCAAAGATGCCACTACAAGAACACAATAGTATCACATATTAATTAGTACAGTCTTAAAAATGCAAACCAACGCTGGTAAGACTCCCATACATTCTGCATATCATATGTACAGAAGAGAACAGCTTCTCGAGAGGAGAGGACGGTCAGAGAGAGATAATCTTCTGCGTGTTTTTCTGAGTACGTTGCATAATACAAATACATTATCAGCATAAGAAAACTTTACTCCCACACTAAGAGTTCAAGAAAAGTCCTAACTGGAAGTTAATATCAGGAGCAACAGCGCGCGTGCTGCGGGGCACAAAACACATACACAATCCTCTGCCAAATTCTCTGCCTCCTCTGATGGCCTGATCACCCACTTCCATCTTCATGGGTAGGGTTAATGCTCCCAAAGCAACAGCACCAGGACAAATCCCCAGCCTTCCTGAAGGCACCACACCTCTAGATGTCCTTTCCGTGGGCTTTGCCTGGCTGAGAACTGGCTGGAGACTCAGAATATCACCAGATGAGCTTACAACAGAATTGGGGGTAGAAATTAACACACCACGATAGCTATAGGCAACTACACACAGGACACTAGCAATTCTAGACAGCCATAAGAAAACTATGCAGACCAAATTAATGTAATTCATAGTTGTCTCTCCTTTCTGAGTTGTAAAAGTCTTCCTTAGGATATGTAGGTTTGCTTACAAAGCATTTGTCTAGAGAGGTATCTAATTTTGCCAAGACACAGGATATGCTGAACTCCATGCTGCTGCAGTTAATCTGCCCGTGGTAGCTTATTTAAGGTTAGATTTGATATCTCTGCTCTATGCTGCAATGTGGGAAAAGCCTGAGGGAACAGCAATGGGAAAGCTCTCCCTGTGGAATGGTCATGGACTTGAACAGGAGCTGTACACTTGGATCCATTCAGTTTTTGACAATGATTTATCTCAATCCATTATTCTCTACAGCATCAAAAATATCTGCCCAAATTTACACAGATATATAACTATTTGCTTTTTCATTCATTGTGTCATTCAGTCAGCCAGCAATATTTAAAAATCAAAAGGTATCAAGTTCTTTCATCAGAAGAGGCCAGTACCAGTCACCTCAGGTTCAAGAGCGAAATAGAACTGAATATACAGATATAAACTACAAGACTGCTTGGACGGAATTGAAGTGAGCAAGTGGAAGAGATAACCATATTGAAATGAAATGTGGCTCAATTTGTCTTCTTGCAGCAAATGTGTAGACAAAAATACCTCTAAGGTAATTAAGCACTTCATTTTTACTAGGCGCAGTGAGCCCACCTTGCTAGCAATTGCTCAGACAGCTCTGCTCTTGGGATAATTGAGACTTTTGCTAGCATCTGAGCTAAATGACCAGCAGGGCTGAATCTAAGAGGATCCAAAATAAATAAATAAATCACAAACACAACTGAAACACAAATCAGGAAACAAAACAGAAAATACCAAAGAAACATGATCTTGTAGAGCACTCATATGACTAACGTGGAGCACAATGTCTTCAGTAAGTTTCCTCAGATCCTTATCAGATTGAAACTCTGGTTTTGTTTTGTTTCTTTTTTTTTTTATTTTTCTCCCAGTTTGTAATAAAAACTATCTGGTTGCCCTGGAAAAGGTAATAAGCTAGTAACAGGAAATAAAATAATGGTGGTGGCAAGGAACTGTGAGCTCCCCCCCAACCAACCGTGTAGGACCCATTAATCATCCTCCTGACTGCAGCCAATTAGCAGCACAAGTGAAGATTAGAATTTAAGAGGATTTTCTCAGATGGGTTTACTAATCACTATCATCCCATTTGGTGGGGGAACCTGAGGCCAACCCTGAATACCACTGAACCCCTGTCTCCAGGGAGGAGAAAACCAGAGGTCACACCCTTGACACGTGTTTTTGACAGACGGTAGGAAGAGTTTCTGCCTGACATTACTGCGCTAAAATTATCTCTTGGTTGAGAGCATCTGGGTGCTCCAGGCAGCATTGGGGCATCACGTGCTGAATAGTGATGCATAGGAAGATAGTGCTTCTGCCTGGAAGAAGTCATCTCTCCAAAGAATAAACCATGGGAGAGGAGAGCAAGCACTGGTCAGGTTCAGTCTGCGGTGCATCAACAAACACGTACATGGTAATGAAAACCACATTGTTCCAGAGGTTTGGCATGTTCTTGAAATGTTTAATACTACCATTACTTAATAACAGGAAATAGTGTGGTTGGCACGGTGGACAGGAGGGCCAAAGGCTGGGAACCAAACCAGATGTTCCATCTCAGTGCATCAAGCCTGACGCCTCCAGATCTCAAGTGCCGGTGTTTGTTATTCGTTTACAGAGTGGGTGGGGACGGCAACTGAGAGCTGGGTGCAAAGCCTCAGAGAACCAGACACCTTGAGTGCCTGCCCTGGGAAGGTGAGAACATCTTTGGTATAAGATCAGAGCAAGAGGGGAAGATCTAAGACATGTCTCAGCTCCACAGCAAGAGAACACAATGGAGAAGGGCTGCCATCATGTATTTTGGGATCTGGGAAACACTCAGCAGGCTGGAGAAGCTCAGATGACCATCTCTGTGGCAGGACCCAGAGTCCCTAGCCTCAGCACATGGTGATGCGGGGACAAAGCACCCCATGGACTGGGCTGTCACAGAGGAGCTGTTCTGTGCCAATTGTTGCTAAGGGGGAGTTTCACCTTAGGAATTCAGACCCTGTTCTAAAGGCAGGGGTGTCTCTTACAACTTCTAATTTCTCTAATTTTTTTCACATTGTTCACTACAACTCAAGCTCTTCTTTGCCTTGTTAATTGTGCATTAGTCAGCATTTTACACATGAGAGCTTAGCCCCAACTATACATATTAAAATAACATGACCTGTGGGAGCAATGAGGAAACCAAATCTATACATTGCAAGAAGTCCCTCATATCTGGCCTATCCAGCCGTTATTGTTACAATATGGGCATATATCTGAAAAGTTTTGTATCTTATTCTGTGAAAATCTGCTCCCTGAAACAACTTTTCAGTGTGGCTGATTTGGAAGCAGGCTGGAATAAGGGGTGTTGCTAATGGGGATGCCCATGGTAGACAGAAATGGTTTCTGCAAGGGACGAGGAGATGGACTTTGCATCTGACTGATTGTTCTACTGCTCCAAATGCCTGAGGCATCTAAATGGCCTCTTGCAGCCCCTCAGATGATGGTCCTGATTTCTAAATCCTAAAATTGACAACCCCTGCTGCTTTTTCCCTCCCTGTGCTTAAAACATAGCTGTTCTTGCCTTCCCCCGGCCACAGTATGGCATCTGGGCTTTGAAAGCTGGATGGAACTTTCCCTTCTTCCCTTCCCTTTCCCCACAAGACAGCTCTTGCAGGCAGCATTTTGCCCACAGTTACACTTAAGAAACGCTGCATGTTCTTCCTGGGAACTGTTTGTTCGGCTTCTAAGCAGGGCACAGCAAACAGCTCTGTTCCTTGTGTGTGAGAAAGAGCAGAATTATTCTACTTCTGCAGCCGCATGTTCATGCTAAGGGTATTTAAAAGTGTGTTTTGTCAGCGCCGCTGAGTGAGTATGCAGCAGACAGAACTGCTCAGCTGGAAGGTGCCATTTCTGTTCTAGCCCTATCTTGGAGCTCATCACACCACGAGTCTGACATATCACTGCTCGTACCTTATCTGTCTGCTGCACAGTCAATGGAAAACTCTGCAGGCAGCTCCCAGCGTTGCCCGGCTCTCTGGCGCTTGCCAAGTTTCTCTGCATTTCTAAGTGCAAGTTCTGACCGCGATACCAAGGAAACCACCCTCCCCCACTTTAAGACTCCTACATGAGACCCTGCTCAGGAAGACACAGAGTGAAGAGTGCATCTGAACACTTGTGCAAAGGGCAAGTAAAATACTCTTCTCCACTGGTCTCGTACCAGTTGCCCAACACCTGATTCCTGAGCCCAAAGCCCCTCTCACCACAGGAAAGAGAGGGAGCACCGTGAGAAAGACAAGAGGAGGTGCTGGCCTGGTGGGTGTTGAGGTGAGGTCTTGGCCAGCCCTCCCCTCTGCTTGTTTTGCTTGGTGCTCATATGCTAGGCTTCAAAGGAAACTCTTTTGAAGGACGCCTTCTTTATCCTGACTCTGCTATATTGCTATCACGTTGCATTTTCACCAGTGTTGCTAAAAAACACACACAAAAGAGAGAGTTTTAAAACCAGTGAGACAGCTGAGATCAGGGCATTTGTTCTGCAGCAAGGGATTCCCTCCCTCCTCACTGCCATGTGTCCCCAGGGACCTGCCAGTTGTCACCGTGTTCCCTGGCTCACATGTACCCACAGACGTACGGCCACGGCCATGTTCTCACTCAGCTTAGGCTGCGGATTAGGGCTCAACGTCAAGTTACCACAGTTCACCAAGTTTCCATGAGTCAGCTGAGCTGAGGTTTCTGCCCATGTGTGTGCTTCTAGCACACAGCAAATGCGACTTAGCCTGGTCTGCAGTGAAAGATAATTAAGCTAAGCCGCATTATTGCACATTTGCCATTGGTGACGAGAGCACATGCTGGAAAGCCCAAGGGCTCAGTCCCTGGGGGCAGCTATTAAACTGTAAGGACTTGTTTCTGTGTGAACATGTCTTGCGCTACTGTGCAGTACTTCTGCACATAGACCTCATCCAGCTACACACTTCTGGCTTACTGTTTTAAGCAGCAGCGTCTAGAAAATATGGAGGTCATGCTTTAAAACAGAAAACAACAAAGGGCAAAATGCGCCAACAGTAAGGTAAAAATCCTACAAGCTCCTGAGAACAGCAAGAGGAAGAGCACAGCTCCGTATACCTCGGGAACATCCACTGCTGTGAACTCACAGAGCTTCAAATAATGTTGAAACACAGATCTTTCTTCAGTCCCTCTCAAACCAGAAGTGTCCACAAGAACACACGTATGCTGGTTTTAGAAGGGTTGTGTTCCTGTTTCCCTTCCCAAAGCACCCTAAACCAAGGACAGCCTCCTGCAGATCGCATAAGCCATAGTCCTCACTTCACACCTCCTGGCCCCGAGTCTGGCAAGCTGACTGGGAACACTGCATAAACGCGACTGATATTTTCCATGGATTCAGTCTATATGTGGGATGCACTTATTAATTTATTTGGTCAGTTATGTGAGCGAAGGTGACCCCTTTCACACACAACTAACACTGGAGAATGCATCTACAAAATAGAGAGGTGATGTGAAAGAGTATGTGCTGTCTGACATCCTTCCTTTGCATCCGACTGATTGTTCTATTATTGCTAATGGATTGCTAATGGATTGCTTCAGTGTCTAACTTGCTCTGCTCTTTTATACAGAAGAGGTCTTTTTGTCTTCAAAAGTTTTATGAAGGCAGTTAGGATTGCAAACACAACTGTCAGCAAAGCAGAAAATTCCAATCTGAGGAGCCGGACACCGCTGCTGTCCTGCTGATCTGAGGTCTGCAGGCGCTCCTATCACAACGCCAGCCAGGGATCACTCTTACAGTACGTGCAGAGGCAGAGAGAGAAAGGGATAGTTAATAATTTAAAACAATACCAATCGTCAGTGGTAGTCAGGTAAAAGAATAACCTCAGTTCACTCTGTAAATGTTTATACAATAGTCTTATCTCCGGCTACGGCCTCTGCAGCTGTAGGCTAATTCTTATTCTCCCAGATTTTGTGAACTGTGGAAAGAATTACATCTCTGCTGGCCTGGGGTCATATTGCAAGTTCTGTTTTCAAACACGTGTTGTACAGTATTGACACGTGAAGCAAGCCTGGCCCTAAAACTACTGAGACTGAGAGATTAAGTTCTGGGCCAGAAATATTTTATAAAACTAAATAGAGAGGGAATGCAGTCGCTTAAATAAAAGACAAGTTTTTAAAAGTTTCAGTCACATGCAACTGCTTTCACAGCATGAAGAAGCAGATGGGATTGCAGAAGGTATCCAAGTGTACCTTCAGTAAATACTGCTGCTTTGGATCTGGGTGCCTGCACTGAGCTGGTAGAAGTTCAGCAGGGTTCCTGTAGCGTCACCTCGTCCCACCTGCCCAGAGGTGGTGATGGAACACCCCAGGGGTGGCTGGAGCGGCAGCACTGGTCATTCCCATCTGCCAGAGGGGATGTTGATCAGTGCATGTCCACTGACCTTCCTGCTACCACCCCCAGCAGCCTGGCCAGCCTTATCCTGTTGAAAAACGGCCTTCAAAGCACTCAAGAGAGAGCATGGATTGAATATACACGAGATGATGGATATGGGAAAGAGGGCCAGAACCTCTCCAGCTAAAGCAGAAAATTACCTTGAAGAAGGTAGGCATAGACTCTCCTTTGAAGGGTTAGATTTGTGCACAGGATGTCTAATGAAGTTTGGGGAGAAATAGAGACAGAACACTTCCATCAGCTGGAAGAATTGGTGCAAAATTTGCCAGTGATGCTTGTAACAGCTAAAAGCACTGGGTACTAAAAGCTCTTTGTGTCTGTGGTTGGGCCTCTTTAGCTTTGTCACTGTCCCCCACACACCTCTGCTTGGTATTTTGATTAATATAATGGAAATATATCATCAACTGGATTTCTGTGATCATTTAAGACAAAGGCTTGTGCCTGAAGAGATTTATGGAGTGTAATTAGTCACTCATAATAATTATTAGTACAACCGATTAGCAATGTTATTTTCAAATTATTTTTATTTTATCTTAATATGCTCTGCACTTCACACCTGGCAAAGCAAATGGTATGGAAAATCAAGTCTAGGATTTTTTTCTCTCAGTCCTTGTACATGCTAGCGAGTGTTCTACAGAAAATTATTCATACTCGGCTTCCTTTTCATGACTTCTAATTAGTACTTAGCTAATCATCATTTGCCAAGCAGACTTATTTTACTTGGTTTATTTTAAATTAAGGCTACTGGGGATTAGCATCTACAAGGTCACTTGACAAAGCGCCAACCTTGCCTGTCAGACAAAGGTTACTCTAACGAGCTCACGAATTCCCGGCGCTGTGCACTGCCTACATGGGTACCTCTCCAACAGGATCACAGAGCAGACTTTAGCTAATGATAGATTAATGCCAATTTAGTCAGCATAATGCCTCCTGTTGCTAAAGCTTTTCCGCTGCAGCAGCGCCTGTAAAGTCCCTAAGAATCCCACGAATGTCTACTAGCTCTGCATACAGCAACTTTGACCAAAGGATAAGGTTTTGCAGCAGCAAATTTCAGAACTCCTGCATCTAGGCGAGAAGATAAACATTCAACATTTCTCTCAAGAGCTGATCTTTTTTTTGTTTTAATTTTTATATATATAAATATACCATAAAGCGTACCATTTCCTCATTTCAATACAGATTTTTCAAACTTTACTAAAATAAATGAAATATAAATGCTACAATTTTATGTTTAAAACAAGTTTTGATGACAACCTTCCCCTAAGGGCAGGTCCAGAAGCTCTGTTAGCTACATGGAGAGAGACAAAAACACCCCCAAAACTTCATACTATGCAAGAGCATTCAGAGCAGCAGATGTGCCTTGGCTGGAGCTGTGTGTCCGTGAGTTCCTCACGTGAATGCCCACTCTCCTTAGTAGAAACTGCTTTACGACTAACCTGAAAATTTCACATTCAACATGTTTCATCTCCCTTAAATTCATTGTCAAGACCCAGTTTTCCCTAGCCGTGTCTGCCTTTGCTGATCCCAAATGGCAAGAGGTATTGTCAGTTGTGGATTTGGGGATCAGGTTTGCAAATTGCTGAATTTTTCAGATAAAGCCACGTGAAATCAACCACTGTAAACCTAGGAAAAAACTGCTCATTTTTGCTTTTTCCCTTCTTCACAACCTGGAAAATGTTCACAGCATTGAGGCGCAGGAGCAGGGGTGCGGAGGATGCACCCTGCACCCGTTTTGCACTTTTGTACTTATTCTCCATCCTGTCTTTGACCTTAACTGGTGCCTCCTGGACAGGAGAGGAGGTTCCAGGTGAATCCTACCCCACCTATCACAACCCCTTTGGTACAACCTCTACTATACTTTCGGGTCCTGCGGGTGAATACTCAGTGACTAAAGCAGCAATCTTAAAATCTGTCAGTGTGTCTTGCTGCGAAGGGTTTTGTTGTTGGTTTCCTCCTGCTCAACGCGTGCTTTTCAAAACAGACACGTTAAAACAAAAAAATAAAACAAATTCTTTAAAACAATGATAACACCACAATATCTGTTTAAAACAGTACTGCCCATGCTCTGGACAAATTGTTAAGAGCAATTCAGCATTCTTATAATTAATCCACAACAAAAAAAGCTATAAGATGCCACAAAAGAAGGCATAATTGGCCATACAGAGGCAACACTACCATGAATGTTGTTTGGCAAGGAAAAAAAAAAAAGCAGATACATAATTCATCCAAAGAACGTGTTCAGAACTGCCCGGCGCTGCTGGGATCACACTGCAGGAGACGGACTATGGAGGGATCGCTCTTGGCGCCTCGGATGAACTCTTCCAGAGAGAGTTTTCCTAGAAAAGAAACACATTTGCTTAGCACATGTGGTGGGTCACAGCACACCTGCTAAGCCTGTGGGCAAGCACAGTGGAAGGAAGCTGGAGGAGCCCAAGAAGAATCCCTGCAAGGCAAAGCCCTGCCTGCCTCTGCCCCGCTGGCTGATGGTGGCTTTGTCTGGGTGGTTGAAGGAGGAGTGGTGGGCTTGAGGGGTCACCTCACGTAAACAGGACTGGGGTGTGAACCAGCATGGGGGCAAAGGCAGCCGCCCTGGTGCCTGGAGGGTGCCTACCATCACGGTTGGTGTCCATCTGGCGGAAGATCTTCTCTGTCCTTTTCTCTGGTGTTGATTCGTCTTCTGGCATCTTCATTACAGAAGAAACCATCTTATAGATTGCCTGTGTGATATGACAGGAGCAAAGAGCTGGTAAGAAACACATTATCTTAATGCAGGGGTATGATTAGCTGCTGCTGACAGAAATAGGCAGGAAATATGCCAGGAACATCAGCTGGGACCTGCTGTCTGGATGCTGGAGGGAGTCGGGTGGCACCAGTGCATGCAGCTGCCTTCTTCAGTGGGACACTCATTTATGAAACACTGCGATTCCTTATTTAGTCACAGTTGAACACAATCTGGGTTTGGGCTGAGGTTACATTTTTCCTTATTAAAACAGTCTTTGGAAGAATTTATCACTTCTACAGTGCGTTAGACCCTGGCAGCTCCTGGTGCCCGAGGAAATGGTAAGACCGCTGATGTCTTGTCCTGTGCTGTTGTGTGCCTCTGCGCTTCACCCACCCAGGATCTGTCCTCACCAACCACGTCCCTTCACCCTGCCTTCGCTTCCCCCTCATCTCCTTTCTCTCCCTCCTTGGTCAGCATCCTGCCTGAGAGGAGGGCAGTGACTCATTCCTGGTATTTGCCACATCTCACAGATAATGAAGACTTGACCAGCAACAAGGTGGACTTTTCCTTGGGGAATATGTGTGCCTACGCAGCTGAAAAAAAACATTCACAATTCATTCTGTAGAGCGCAGATGTTCTGGTCCCACATGGCATTGGTACCACCCATAGCTATTCTCTGCACAGACAAATCCATTAGTCACGTACAGTATTAGCAGTCCCTAAAAGAGAGGTAATGTTAATTTTAAAACAAAGATGAGTAGTTATTTCTGAACTTGTTATCCAAACGTTGCCTACAAATGTCAGCATGCAGTACCAGTAGACAAGTGTTTTGTGTGCCAAATATCTTTATGGTGCCACACAGCTGGGAAAGCAGTGGCAGCCAGACAGCTGTGTGGTGGTGGCCGTGGGGACCCTACTGACATTCAGAGAGTCAGCACATCCCAGCCCAAGGCAGCATTGCCCTGGTCTGACCAGCTCCTTCTGCCTCCTGTTGCAGCTCACTGGCCTCCGGCTGATGGGGGCTGCACTGGGCACTCACTCTTCCCTCCAGCCCTGGTCTGTAGATGTGGATCAATTTCTTCCACAGTTTCAAATTCTTGTTTCCCCCTCAACACAGTGTCTGCAACAGTCAATTGATAACTCATTGCAGACATGATTGCTTTAGCTAATTTTTTCTCCACTTTCTCCTGCTCTGGGAGAGGGGGTCCTTGGCACAAGCATAAGTTCATTCACTGGATCTCCCCTTTTCCCTTTCATGAAAGCACTCTCCCTGGCATGCTCCCATCATCTGGCCCAGGGTCCTCAGGATACAGGTATGGGGACTTGACAGCACAGATTCACCAGCTAGAAGCTGCCGCTAAGCAACACAGACATTTTACATTCAGACTAGGGAGCACCCGCTTCCTTGGCCATCTTGCTGATTTCTTCTCTGTCAGCAGCTCACCTTTTACATCTCCTGGACTTCAAATAGCTTAAAGAGTTACACCCTGAGAAAGGCATTTGCCTGTTTAATTAATTATCCATCACTTATGCTCTGTGCAGTCAAACATCTGCTCACTCAGTTATGTCACCAACACCGTGGCTGTGGATTTCCTGGTCTGCCCTCCGGTAAGCCTGTAACGCTGGCTATGGACCCACACAAAGGAACAGAGGAGACCATTTCAGCATGAACAGCTGCTGGCTGAATGGAAAAGGGGTGGGCACCCTTTTAACCGTTATCACCATGACTTGCACTACAGGAATGCCCAAAGGCTTCCAAGAGGATTGGGGTGCCAGAGTATGGGGCAGAGTCACTGTACAGTCAGGGATGCTGTCCACACAGCTGTGATCATCCAATAAGCAGAAGAACAGAAGAAAGAGGGAACATGCAAACACAAAAACATAGGGATGAGGGAGCTGGAGGAAGGAGAGAATAGGGGAGGGGGTGGATATTAAGAATTTACACCTTCCTCATCCTCATCAGCATGCAAGACTTGCAGAGGTCAGAGCACAGATGAGGCTTATAAATCTGCCAATGTTTAAGCATCTTAAGCTGTCTGGCTTTTGTCTGGGGTAGGAAGAGAGGTGGAGGGGTCATTCCCTCACTCTGGGTGAGAGGATGGCAAAGCAGAGAATCTGTATTGAAAGTGTGGGAGGAATGCTCCGGACTGGGAGTGCAGGCGTGTTTACTCTGATCAAAGTAACCATAGTAAGAATATGCAGATTTTTAGCACACACAAAAAAAAAAAAAGCACTTCAAGATGACTTCATCCTACAGGGTCCTTTTCACAGAGGCGTGTGAAGGGAATAACAGATGAGATATTCTAGGAAAGCCAGATGGGAATAACATAGTAAGCGTTCCTTTCATGCTGAAAATGGTTACTCTGGACAAATTCTTATGTCCTTACTCAGAAGTTCAGTGGGAAGTTTTCCCAAAGTAAAAGCCAGCTAAAGCTGATTAAGAATCTTGAGATTTGCCCCATATTAATTTGGAACGGCTACACAGAGCTCTTTATTGCATGTTTGAAAGAACAAGTTTTCAAAGGAAGCTGGTTTCATGCGATAATTAGGTGGAGCTGGGCTGTACTAATCCTGGGCTGTAACCTGGGACCGAAAGGCTGTAGGAGCTCCATGCCATGTAGAGTAGGGCTTCTCGGACTTAGCACTTGGGTCAAAAAACATTGGTGGCACCCACCAGGACAAGGTTTGGAAGTGGTTATCTATCAGCAGCACCTGAGTGAGGGCAGTCTTTGCAGGTGCACTTCTCTCATGAGGGCTCTAAGCTCCCTTGTGCTCCTGAATGCCACCAAGAAATTGTGCCTCCAGAGCCTTGTGTGTATCACTGGAGCAAGCGCAGGCTCCAGCTGCAACTGAACTGCTTGATTCCCTGCCGAGTTCTCTCCTTTGATTTTCCACCCATGTGGACAAACAGTAATGGGTGATTTAGGGTGAATCTCACCCCTTCGCCCATTCACACAGATTTTGCACCCAGCTGCTGGCTGCCACTTCTGCATTTGGGCCAGCAACCCTGGTAAGGGCTGCACTTTCCTCCTATACTTGGCAAAGTGTCAAAAAGCTCCTTAGTGTGAAGGCAGCAATGACAGCACAAATTTTGAAGCAATCCTTTTTACTCTGTTGAAATAAATTTTGACAGCTAAAAATCTCATGAAGTGAATAACCAGCCTGAAAAAATTGCTTCTTCCAATGGGGATTTTTGACACTGTCTTTACTGAGAACTTTATCAGTTTCTGCATCTTTCCATATCAGCTTCTGTTTCTTCCTGGCTTACAAATGAGCTTGCCCAGCTAGTGAAACACAAGTGCTCTATTTGGTTTTAAACTGGAGGCGTTACTCTCCTCTCTCAGCTCAGTATTCCTAAGATAACTGATTCTTAAGATGCCTTATGACTCCACACAGTTAAAAAATGTACCCTTAGAAGAAGGTTTCCATGTCTTATTTCAACTCTTATTTTAAGAGACTCTCCACAAATATGTCCCTTTTCAACAAGGGAAACAAACACAAATCTTCTAGCTGGTTCTCAGCTATTTTTTGAGTGGACAGGGCTATTTAGATTATAGGTAAACATATGGGAGACAAGAAAAACATTTCTAGAGCAGGAGAATCTGAGAGGATCTGTGGTGAAGTCTGTCAGCAGGGTAGGCTATGAGCATCTTCCCACAGTACTTTGCAGATGTGCTATGCCTGGTAAGCGTAGCAGTCTCCTGCAGACATTCTTTCATTAGGCTCTGCAATCATCAGCCCACCACTTAAAGTCCTTCAGGTTATGCAGTCCTCCAAACTGTGCAGCCAACTCCATGCAGATGGCTCCTGTATATCTCCAAGCAGGGCGTTTTGGAGACTTGTCTAAGGGAAGCTCATGGACAGGCGTGGTGATAGACATGGTTAACACCACTATGGTAAACAGAGCTTAAAGGAATGCAGGTGCTTTTCCCTCTAGCTCATCGCTTTGCAGAGAAAACAGTCTTCAAGAAGCTGCTACGGACCATTCACGATTACGTCTTTGGCAGCTGTCCAGTTACCAGGGCTCCTGTGCAACATGAGCCATCTTAACCAATAGCTCTGCTATTTCAGTGCTGCTGTTTCCACCAGTGTTACCACAAGCACCTTCTTGCAATGGTGACCAAGAGTGCAAGGCCCGCATTGCCTGCAGCGCTGTTAGATTAGGCCAGAGCAAGAGAAAGGAAATGCGAGTAACCGTCAGCATAACACTGAAAATCTCTGCTGGGAGAGGACTTTTTCTTTTGCACAAAGCAAAGCTGACTGAAAAAGAAGAAGAGTGTGCTTTGCCCTTATGTTATTTAAGAGACAGTAATCCCACAGTAATAGCACTAGTATTTTTATATGAAACTAAGACTTTTAGATTGAGGGTGTTTCTTTTAGCATTCATTTTGATGTATTGTCTCATGCAAAAATCCCAATGAAAACATAATAAATCCTGCTAATCAATATGCAAATGTATGCTAGATAAGGGACTTGTAATAGGTTCCTTTGAGACTTATATCAGAGATATTACAGACTCCTGTTTTTCACTGTCAGAAAGATTCTGACGGCTGAGGGCCCTCAGGAAGACATATGATACAGAATCCTGTCTTTCCATATTAAAAAGTAATCATCCTTTTGTAAATGAAAGTGATAGTTGTTAGCTGTTTTTTTATAAGTCTAATCACTCTACATCAAAGCAATCTCTCAATGAAGCAAGAAAATATGCTCATCTACTTCATTTTCACATATCAGCTGAACACCCTTCCAGAGAGTATGCATCAAATCCTACCCCACAGGGAGGAGCTACGGGTGAGCAGTGCAATACAGGGAGATTGCTATGTCCAGAAAAACATGGAAGAAGAGAACTGGGTGAGATCTACAAGCGCATTGCCTCATAGGAAGCTCCATGACAGAAAGGGCAGCTTTCCTGACTGCAAAACTACCGATGGTTCACAGTACAGAAATGACAGTTGCTCAGGCTTATTAGGCTGTTTTCTACCATAATAATTTTTTGTGTGGTCCCTCAAAGCATGGGGTGAGAGTAAATGAGAGAAAGCATCATTCAGTGAAGTTTTAGGTGTGATTTGAGAAGAGGAGAGAGCCAAACCTCCCAAGAAGCACAGTGGAAGTTGGAGTGCCAGGCTCTGGGCTGGATGTACAATCTGGCAGAACATTGCCCTACACTGATCCCTAAGCTGCAGTTATGTTTAACAATACCATCATGGTTGTAAAGAGCAATGCTGTGATTTGGTACTGGCAGGACTGTGAAGGGAGGCTGAGCACCTTAGGCTCTAATCACACTGGCAAGCAGATTTGGGGTAACTGGAAAAAGCTGCCAGTTTTGCTGGTCCTGGGTGGGCTCGCTACAGAGAATCCAGCCACTGATGTTCTAATTAAATTTGACGTGAGCACATTTGTGGCATTATTCTCCATGTTTGTAAAACTTCTGTTTAGGGGTGGGGTGTCTGTTCAGCATTGAAGCCCTTCCAGGCTACTCAGCAGCAGCAAGAGGTCCTGCATTCCCTGGGGTGTCTCCTCCTCCTGAGGAGCAGGCGCTTGCTTGGGTTTGGCTCCTTGTGTTTGCTTTGTACTTTGTTAGTTCTTTTCAGATTCTCTTTCTTTTCTCATGAGGAGAAATAAACTAAGAAAACAATAATTGATAGCCTGTTTACACTGCTCAGGGGAGAGGAAGGTATGTAAGGAACAGAGTATCTTCTAATGCAAATATTCCATGGGGTTTGTCATGGCATGGAGACTGGGAGGTCTCTGCATCTGAATGCAATCCTGCTCTTTAACTCATATACTGGAACACAAACCAGAATAAGCGAAAAATGACACAGGAACCCTACATTTGCAGATGAGTTTTGTATTTGGACTTGCTGAAGCAGCACAAGTGCTGGTGTTCGTGACTGCCCAGAGGGCTTGAGAAGAGTCCTGGTAGAAAGACAAGGGCACCACGTGTTAGGCTGACTCCATGTATGCAGTTTGCCATCCCAGCCTGTAATTTGTGTGCATTCCTTTCCCTTGATTTCCAGCACAAACATAAATCTGAATAATACAGTACATAGTTAGCATTTCAAAATTTCCAGGGAAAGAGAGGATCTTGATAACGGGCTTTTTTTTTTTTTTTTTTTTTAACAGTGCCACATTCTACAGGCTCAAGCTGTGCAAATACACCACCATATCAAAAATATTTCAGAGCTTTCAGTAGAGTGATGTGCCTCGAGGGTAAAAACATGTTAGAGAAAGCCAAAGTGAGGAGGGACTCCTACTAGCGCCATATGAAAATGCATCCAAAGAATCTGTGTATGGAATCTTTGTCTGCCCAGATAAGGATTATCTTTACTGGCAGCTTAATATGAAGACAGCTAGTATGATACTGAGTACACAGACCTTGCTGGAATGAAAAGAAAAAACCCATCAAACTTAAAATATGTGAGCTGATTCTCCATAACAACACGATTTGTTCCTTCTTGTGGAGTGAGCCTGCCTTCCTTAAAAAGTACACTACCTGGTTGATCTAAGATACCTACTTGGTCCCACTGTAATTAATTGTAATTAATTGTCAGTGTTTTCCCAGAGGATAGAATTACATTTATCAGAAGGTTAGTTGCTGTGCTTCTGCCTGACAAAACTCCCAAAGGAGACATTCCCACGCAGCATGTTGCTCAGGAAAAACTTGCAATGGATATCAAATGCTCTAGTTTGAATTGTGACACGAGTTTTGCCAAATGAAATAACATTTTATATCCAAGAACTAAGCACATAACCCCCCAAATGCTGCCAGAGTTTTTAGGTCAGCGTCTCATTGCACTATACTTCATAACTTCCTTGGAAGGAGGGAGGCCGAAGGGGTGCCTCTGAGCAGCACATACCTGCACGATTTCCAGCATCTCTGACTTACTGATGTAGCCGTTCCCATCGAGGTCATACATGCTGAATGCCCACTTCAGCTTTTGCTCCAGTTTACCTCTCGACGTTACGCTCAAGGCTATGATGAATTCTCTGAAATCTATTGTTCCGTCTCCGTTGGCGTCAAAAGTGCGGAATACGTGTTCCGCAAACTTAGAAGCGTCCCCATAAGGGAAAAAGTTCCCATATATTTTTTTAAACTCCTCCATAGATAAATGTCCGCTTGGACAGTCTCTCAAGAAGCCTTTGTACCACTCCTGGATCTCGTGTTCTGTAAAGTCTGTACTTTCTAGCAAATCTTGCATGACTTCAGGGCGTAGTTTGCTGTTTTGCTTTCCCATATTGGTGTCAAAATATTAACTGCAGAGGAAAAACAAATACATACGAATTATTATTACTATTGTTATTATTATTATCATTATCATTACTTATAATCTATTATCTTGGAGGCTGTAGAAAAACACTGCTGGATTCTGAGTTTTCTGATGATAGGTCACTCTTGGGAATCAATTGAGACTTTGGGGCAGTGTCTGCTAACTACCACAAGTATACTGTGAAAAAATTAACAAGCCTAGCCCATGTGTTGATTACACTGTCTTTTCACAGTTTGGAGAACTGTAATTATGTTGAATTTACTGTGATCCTATTTTGCCTTTGAAATCACGAGACAAGCAATGGGTGTCGCAAGGTGTAGCTGGCCAGTAGCTGTGTCTTGCAGCAGCCCTCCATCCTGGTCACTCAACTGTCTCACAGACCTGACCTGACTGAGATATATTTTTTTGTAACCTCTGGTGGAAACCAGCTTGCTGCAAAGGGCTGTGTTCACTTGGGCTTGCGCCAAAATGGGATCAAGGTGCATCTGTATCATACTCTGAAATCAAGAGCTCCAAAGCCCTACTAGATATATTTTTATAGCCAGAATCAAAGAGACCAATCCAAAAGATCCCTCTCTTACTTGGCATGGAACAATTCCCATTTTAGTTCAAAATGCAAAATCTGAGAAGATGTTATCAACCATGGATTCCCCCCACCCCAAACTATTACTGTGGTTTTTTAATTCACCTTGTAGGCAGAAATTGGATCTATTACTAAATAATAGTAATCTGGGTGGTCACAGCTCTTTGAAAAAAAAAACCTCTTTAAAAAAAAAGGAGGGGAAAAAAAGTACTCTGACAACAAAATTGGAAATTCGTTTCCCTTAAATTAAAAACCATTAAGACATATCATTGGATATGGCTTCTTAAGGTTAATAAGGTTACATCTTAATAAGGTTAAATCACTTTAATTATATTTTATTTAAGGCAAGTTTCTACATAGTACATTGTGCAGCAGATTTACTAATGACTGATGCCCTTTGGGTTTTAAGTTTTGGAGCCTGAGCACGTTGGCTTCAAAAGGCAACATCATCAGTTTTACTGGAAACAGCATTATACCTGGATTGTGGGAAGCTACTCTCTATTGATATAAATCTGCCTGAGAACTTGTCATATGAATGACAGTCACAACTAAAATCTGATGTATGGATAACTTAAGTATAATTGCAAAATAATTTATATAGGACTCCCACACTGTTGTCAGAATGGAGTCTCTGGGTTATGCAGATGTATTCCTGAATGATGTCTGGAGTGGCTCAAGAACATTCAACAAAATGCCCTTTCTATACTAAGTTAATACTTTTAAGAAATGAAGAATAATACAGTATCATTACATGCCCAAAGCAACTAGTGAGAAATGTACCACCATTTGAAGCCAATATACTACATCTTCTATTTGGCACTGGGAAGAAGAAATTAAGATTCCTGGGGGTTGATACTAATTGTTTCCTGTGGTGAGAAGCTCCCCTTCTCCCCAAGGTGAATTTGAACTGCCCAAGGCAGTCAGACGACTGACTCCTTAATTTTCTGTTTTCTTGGATCAGAATGACCAAGGGGGTTTATTTCTCAAGGGTAATATGGTGAGATCCATCCTAGATCTTTCTGTGCCTCCACAGGATCTACTGACAGCCGTCTGGTTAACTAGATGCCTAGTCTACACTCATTGACTACACGGATGGAGAATAGCTCCCCTGTTCACAGAGAGGAGGCTGAAAGGGGTGAGGAGTCCTCCCTGATGGAAGCCTCTCCATCTCCTAACCATTTCAGGGGCCTGGGTGATTACCGTGATCTAAATGATGTCTTTTTCTCCAAAGTGTCTCCAAAACACTTGGAAAGTGGACAATACCACGTCAAAGGTAATTTTTTCCATTGTCTTTTCTCCTCTCCTCCTGATCAAAACATACTGTGCAATTTTGAAGTAATCCAAGCTTTCAATATCCTGAAAATAACAAAAAAGGTCCCTGTTTTACAGGCCTGGTCCAACAGCTGCCAAGGCAGCTGAAGGTTGCGCTGTCTTCAGTGGGTGTTGGATGGGGGCCATAATAAACAACCCGGGAATTAGCTGAGTGAACGGATTACGTTAGGGCAGCCAGATGGGTTTATGTCAGGCAAAACAACACAAACAGGGTCTGTCAGCAGGATGAAAAAGAAACTGGACAAGCAAAGTGGCCAGGCTTAGTTTAGAGCAGCACCAGTTTAATAAAAAGCAAACCAGTAAAATCCTCAGAGTAGGTAGTAGCTACTCACACCCGCAGGCAGGGGCTACATGCTTTTCAGGCCGTTTGAGTGGAAAAGGGAGATCTCTGACTCATGTACAAGCTGGCTGTGGCAGGAGCAAGATGGCACTAGCCCCATAATCCCTTGCTGCTTGTTAGTATCTCAAACATTTGAAAACGCAAAACTCATCTCGCACACTTCCAGTCCAGAGTCTTTTGAAAAATAAAATAGTGAGGTCACATGTGGACACTGGCCTTCAAACTGGTGTTTCAGTTCAAAAAATGATACCTTTGTAGCTGCTCACAGCTGCAGGTGCAATATATTTTAACCAAATGATAAAAAATACAGACTAGCAGCACGCACTGCATTGCATTGTAGGAGGAAAACATCACACTCAGAAAAATCTAGGTTCTCCTGGCACAGAAGGACAACTAACCGTATGCGACTTCCAGCAAGGGGCTGAAATTCAGAGCTGCTGTGATGCCAGGGAATACAGTCAAAGCCAGTAGGATTATTTCTGTGTCCACTTGTGATGAATTTATATCATGTTCCTTGCTCTCCAGATTGTTCCTTATTAATAGGTGGTGTTCTGGGAACCCTAATGAGGGGATTTATTGTGCCCATTCTATCAACAACACATCAAAATGCTTTTGCAGTCCAAGTACAGAAAATCCTTGAAGACACTTGAAGATCCTTATAATCACTTCACACACTGCTGCCCATCTCTTCAGGATAGATTAGATTATGGGCAGAATACAGGGAGCTAAGAGAATGTCAGTTAACAATGAAAACAATAAATGCACAGATATAAATAAAATTGGATGTTTTTAAGCATTTTTTCACACTTTATGACCTCTTTACATCTTTCAAAATTCTAATAAATGATTCAATGTTAAAAGTACAGCAAGTAAATAGTGGACAACAATCACAGTGGCACAGTAAAATATTGATCATCTGAGAAATGGATGTTGTAGGTATACAAACCAAAGAAAAATTAAGTATTTAATGATTAGGTTGACTTGTATTTCTACAGTTTCTTCCTCTGATACAGTGGTGTTAGAATATATATGAATGACTTACGAAACAGGACAACACAACATACAAAAATATTAAGGTCTTAATTCTGACGGCAGTATTGTTTGGTAAAAGAACGGGATGTGTTTATGGCTTAAAGGGTTGGTATCATTTCAGCCAACAACTGCAGAAGATCAGAAAGGGTACCATCGCTGCTGTGTGGTTGCTATGGAAAGAATCTCTTCATGGATTATTGTAGGAAATGTCATAGACGTTACTCCATAAAGTAAATACTTAGAGCTTGCTCTAATCAGATCTAGTTGTGAAGTTTTTAAGATGAGACTGAAGATAGAGTTTTTTGACAGGCAGCAGGCTGTGACAATTGAGCATCTAAGACAATAAATAAGTGAAGTATTGACTGACACCACACCGACTGTGGTGCAGTACATTGTGTGCAGGGAGGACATCAATGCTGTTATAGCCTTCTCCTCAGACAGGGACAACTGGCTGGACAGAAAGGCAATGAACACTTACTCTGCCCCGTGCCTCTTGTCAGCAATTTGCTGCTGCTCACATACAGCTGTTACCTTGATCTGAAACCTGAGGGTAAGACAGACATACTGCTGGCTCCGGGGACAGCCTCACAGGAGCTGGGAAGCTGCAGCAGCCAAGAGCACACAGCTAACGCATCCCTACATGAGTGCAATGCAGGCATAGGTGCACTTTTCTTTGAAAGGAATTGAGTTCATTTTTTCTGTTGGGGGTTTCCTACAGTAAGCAAGTGCTAGCAACACACTTCTAACACTGCTCTTACTCTTTAAGTTTCATAACTATCTTTTTTTTTTTTTTGGTTGAGCTCAGTCTGCCAAAGACATAAAGACATCTTAATTTTGATTAAGTAAACTGAGAAAAGGGCACTGTCCAGGGAAAAGTGTTGCTCTAAAAATGGAGAATTTAACCTATTGGGATCTTGTCCAATATATTTCCAGTGGGGATAGCAAGATAAATCACACAACAGGCTTGACTACAGAGACCAACTGTGTAAAAATGAAGGCAGCAAACTTTTCAGAAACAAGCGATCAAAGATCCATTTTGTTATTTCAATATTATTCCACAATTTAAAGCACTAGAAAAAAACTATGAGTTTTAGGGAACAATCTTTAAGTGACAGAGAGATAACACCAGACAGTGCAGGAAGGCTTTTACACAGTCCTAAAGCCACAGGATGCACACAGAGATAGTTCTGGGGCACGATTGAAGAAAGTTTTGGTAACATGCCACTAAAGTGTGCAGGACACTTCTCCAGCATAGCTGAAAGACAGCTGGATGGTGAATGTACAAGTACCAGCTTATTTGATTAATAATATGGCTCTGTAATATTACAGGAAACAAGGATGAACTACTTCGTTATTGTTTGTCTTCAGAAACTGCTGTTTCTTGGTTTCTTACTTGCACAGACTGACGCGCTTCCGAGCAAGAATCCACTTATACGGCAGCAATGCTGTTTTTAACGTTTCTAACACATCATTCAAGAGCTTCCCTGAGAACAGCAAATGTGGGATCTCAATCTCAGCTGAAGAAGTTTGTGACGACTGCTGGAATGAAGCAAAGGCTGAGCGGGACAGCAGCAGCACTCTGAACCAGCATTGCTCCCTGACAGTCTCAAGAAAGCAGCAATCCAGGATGAGTCAGTCCCCTGTGGCAATGCCTAATGGCTTGCCTGTGGTATGAGTGGTTTCTGCAGCCCCTGTGGTTCTCCACTTACTGCCACTGCTGTCTTTTTTCCTCCAGAGTGACTGCTGATTGTTACAAAAACCTGGACATGTCACAAGTGGACTCACATACACCACCACTCGCTCAAGCTGTCTGAACATCTGGATGTGGCAAGGATCTCACCTTCTTTCACATCCTACCCACCAATAGTCATCTGCTGTCACTGCATACCGGCCTCCACAGTACAATGTATAGGGCTCCCACAAGCTAAATTCTTCTGCCATCCCTTTCTGCCACTCCTTCCAGTTACATTTCTGACTGTCACTGGGCAAATCCGCTCTGTCACAAGCTCAGAGAAGGGGTGCTACTCTCTTCTGTTCAACCAAACCTGTTTGGCCAAACCTTGCAGCATGGCATCCCTTTGCCCTGTGCTAAGGGGAGGATGCTAGGGGAGACTACAATGCATGGGATTTGACTGGGGATATGTCCCCAGGGCTTCCAGTCCAAAATTTGTCCCTGTTCCCAACACATTTCATAGTAAGAGCTGCTCTCTTCCTTCTCTGCCAGCCGCTATCTTTGCTTGGTAAAGATTCAGATACCAAAAGCCAGTTCACCAGTTACAGCACACGGCAGTGCTTCAAGTTCTGCTCTAATTTATGATCAAATGTACACAAGTTTCCAGATGCATCTGTGTTTCCTCTTTATCTGTTCCCTTGCAGAGTAGGGGAAGGTATGTGCATTTAAAAAGTCAAGGCCTTGGTGAACACTTTCTGGTATAAAAGCTAAGTTTCCTTCATAAGGTCAGTTTTTCCTTCAGGCTGTAATAGTGGTAGCTGCTGTACAAGATATGTAATGAAATGGTTCAAAGCAGCAGCTCTCTGAAATGACACATTTTCTTCCCATCTGTGAATACTGTTTCCCTGTGGCTGGAAGACCAATGTTGTCATGGCCTGATCGTGAGTGCAAACCCAACAGTAAACGTGGGCAACACACAGTTTATCATCTTGTAGCTCTCCAGTGGGAATCAGGAACGTGTTTGGTGATCTCTACTGTGCCCCAGCCCAGGGAAACAACATCATTGTCCACCAAACACTCCATGATCAGGTCAAGCAGAGCACTCCTCTTTCACACCACTCTCAGTTTGCCCTTCTGATGTTCACAGCCTCAGAGCCACCAGCTCCAGCACTGCTCTCCACCGTCCTGTTGGAAATTTCAGTGCCAGTGCAGGATCCCACTTGTGGGACACAGTGCTTTTTCACAGAGTGAGCAGCAGCACTGGAAAGAAAAACTTCTTGGGTTTTCACCTCTTGCCATGAAGTGCAAGTGCTACCTGGTTAAGAGATTTTCTTCTTGGTTCTGTAGAAACCTACTCCACAGCTCTTGGAAGCAGCCACTTTGTTTCCTTCTGGCCATTTCTGGTTTGTTTTCACATGTTCATTTGAGTAACCAGTGTGGCAATGCTTGCCAAGAAAGGCTTTTGTTTAATTTTTTTAAAAACAGCATCTTGGAACATATTTTTGAAAGAAAACCAAACTTATTAAAAGCCACAAAGGGACCTAGCAAAAAAATAAATACATGCAGAGTAAAATTCTAAGCCTTGCCATCCGCAATTTATCTGCTTGTATTGGCAAACAGCAAAAATTGGATAAAACTCATGAGCAAGATTCATAAAAAAAATCTGACACTCTCTTATGAATATTCAAAAGGAACAGCAGCAAACAGATTTGCAGTGCAGTGTAACAAATACCCAAGGCCTGAAACACATACCTCAGAGTAAAACTTCTGTCTAAAGCTATAGCAGACATTAAAGAACAGGAAGAAAGAATAACACAAAAATGGAGAAATAAAAAAAGAAGGAAAAGGTGTGGATGGGATCATCATCTAGTATTTATGGTTTATTTGTCAATAGAAAGAGCAGGAGACACATGTGCCATCCAGTTACTCATTGGTATTTCATAACCTGTTTGTCACAATCAAATTCACTCATTTTGTATTAGGCTCTTAGCCTGATTCCAGGATTCTGATGTTTTCACTGCTGCAAGTTGCTGTTTTGTTTTGTCTCACCTTGTTGCTCCTCCAGTCCCCTTACTGGGGATCCTTCCCCTACAAAAGGTGCCCTTAATTGCTTCTTTGACAGTACTTGCTCTGTGCTTTCCTGTTACAGCCCCCAGGACAAACAAGAAATATAAGTTAAAACCTTTATAGTTCTATGCTTTACTTGAGGTGGGCAGTCCAAGCAGGAGCAGCTGCACAGAGTTTGTGTGTTTCAAACTTGGAGACACTTATGCATATCGAACATCAAAAGCCTGGGATCTTATCCCTTCAGATTTACCCTGGCAGAGAAATGCTACAGCTGCTCCATGTTGTCTCCTGTTTCTCTTTATCGCAATTCCTTTGTGCATTTTAGCAATGAGGGCTGTCGTGGGGGTGGAGGAGGGAGAAGCAGCAGAGAGACAGTGCTCCTGTCTAGAAATGCTGGTACATTGCTACCAGCATTTCAGCGTTGGTGGGTTAATTAGATAGCAGCCTAGTGCTTATGTTACTCTCAGCAATGCCCATGCTTTCCTGTCTGGAATAATTTTTATGCCAGTAAATGATGTGTCAACCTCAAGCACCAAAAGGGTTGATGCCCTCTCACCCCCTCACCCCGGCATCAGCTTCAGAGAAGGTCTGTTTCCAAAGCATTTCCTGTGAAGCTGAGTGTGTGGTATGGGAGAAATGACTAGGCATGAGTATTTCTAACATTGGGAGCCAGGGGAAGAGAGCACATTATGTGGATTTGCAGAGCATGGCATATTGTGCAGTGGCTCCTCTCGCATACAGAGTCTGTCACTCTTTCCATCGAAAGGCCTTGCATTTAGGACTTAGAGACTTTTCTGTGAAACTGCTTCTAACTGAAGCATGGCGTACGTCTATTCATTGAAAAGGACTGTCTCTGTTGACTTATATAATGGACTCTGCTTGCTCCTCTTCCACCCACCAGATTTTGATTGCCTGGGGGCATTGCCAGGTCTGTTCTTCAGCTACTGGTGATCAGGTGCTCGCTGCTGCACAGAGAGCATGGCCATTACACAGAGGAGGTGGAGGTCTCTCACCTTCACACGAAATCTCTGCCACTTCAGACAGAGTGCATATAACCACCTTCAGGAAAGTTTTCTGCTCAGTTAAGCTATAACCTCTGCCTCCATGTGAGGGTAGACAAGCAGTGAAGGCGGCCAGAAAAATAACTACTAAAGCTGCACATAAAGCAATTGGTGTTCCCAAATCTTACAGTGACCCTCCAAGGTGTAAGAGGGTGTAAATGGAGGCACTGTGCTTCCCTGTGCACACAGAGGGGAGTCTGGAGCTCCAGTCTCGATCAGCACACAGAGCTCTGTCCAGAACACTTTGGGAGGGGATGCAGAGACCCACGACCTTATGAACAGTGGGAAAAATAATGCTCTAAGTGTTGGTCTATCATTCCTTAGGGTCAATCAGCAGATGCTTCCCCCACCATGAACAGCTTGAAAGTAACATTTTCCCTGCTTAGTGAGAAAAAGCAGATAAAAAAAGAAACCAGAAACCAGATTGGTTAAGCCCTCTTCCCAGACTCCCAAAGCATCTCACTATTTCACTTCTTCCTCCTCTTTTAAGTGCTCACAACAATAAAACTCATGCCAATATTCATGTGTTTTTTTGGTTCATAATCATTCATTTGTGAAGAGTTGAAGAACAACAGTTTACCATAGGCTTTGTAAGAAAAAAACAGTGATTTATTCATTAATCTTAGGTAGAACCATGTACGGTATTTAAAATAACTAACTCTTTGTCTTGGCAGACTTCAGATGACTCTTGGGAATTAGATATATATTTATATATTTGATTTCTTTAGACTCTATGGAATTAGTATTTTTGTAAAAGTATGTTTGCCTTTGCCTAATTTTGTATGATAAAGGGCAAAAGAGACTTTGCTAAGACAGTACATTAGGACATCCATGCTCAGGAGGCTGCTTTTCCAGATTTTACTGCATTCAACTGTTTCACTAAGCACAGGAGGTTTTCAGTATTTATAAACACAAGTGTTAAGCCAACAGCAGGGGAGCTGGCAAAATCTATCAGCCTATTCCAGCTGGTGGTGACTTTATCTAGTGGCATCTTTTCAAGAGAGACCGTATATCAAGATCCGAATTACGGGCATTTTCTGCAGTTATTGTGCCTCCTATTACCAGAGCAACTTGGGAACCTACAGTTTCTTTGTTTAGCAATCCCTTGCTGCACCACATTTCCTAAAATGCTCAAGGTCACATTTTTCAGGTGCTCAGCACCCACAACTAAACTTGAGCTTTTCAGAAGAAACACATCTTCCGTTTGGTCTCTGATGTAATTGGCAGCTTCTCAAAAAGCATCTGTACCCGGTAAACTGAGATCTCCCAGAAAATCATATCATTTACTTTGGTATCTAATGAAGGCCTGAGTGCTTTAGGAAAGCCAACCTCCCTACATGTCTGCGTCACTGCAACTGGTCTTTATCCTGATACTCACAATTCCAGCTACGTCAAATGCAGTTCGTTCTCCATTCTTCTGAAATGCTTCTCTCCTTTGTGTAAGGCACTCACTGGCAGTAACATAATCTTCCCCAATGCACCCAAGAACACCAGTCACCAAACTCATCTAGCAGCAACTTTATCAGGTTTCTAATCTGTCCTACATCTTGTTTGGTCCTTTTATGTAACCATATATGCAATACCTTGGTGGAAGGTAGTGGAAACTAAAGCGGAAAGCTACTGTTGCACAAAGTAACAGGAGAAGCTGATGTGAATTCATGATCTTCATTTTTTTATCTTTGTAAATAAATAGCATGTGACTCCCAAAGAGTGACATTTGTGCTTACTCTACCCTTAAAAAAGCTGTTAACAGATGGTCTCCTATCCCACAGCAGAGACTTGGTGTTGACAGATAAAATGAAAGCATGATATTAGGAAAAAAAAAAAGGAGCCATTAACTGGCAAACTAGATATGTTTAAAGATGTTCTTATGATAAGGAAAGGGATGATGGTGAAGGTTCCTACCTGGAGGGTAACTGTGAGGTTTTGTTCCATATTGAAAGAATTTAGTGTAAGTCTCTCCAAGAGAGTAAGCAACAGGAGAGTGGGAGTGAGAGGTTCTGGCAGCCAGGACCAGAATCTTGCTAAGGAGGTGGAAACAAGATG
Source organism: Jacana jacana (assembly GCA_013400555.1). Classification (NCBI taxonomy): domain Eukaryota; kingdom Metazoa; phylum Chordata; class Aves; order Charadriiformes; family Jacanidae; genus Jacana; species Jacana jacana. The sequence goes on from VZTM01038057.1 coordinate 99,063, forward strand.
CACTAAGATAAAGCCCGAGTTTACAAGTTCATAAATATGAAGGTCCACAACAGGGGTGATTTATCCAGCACCTACCACTGTCAAATGGGCCTGAATACAAGGGACCTAATGTAAGAGGTGATATGGATGACTAAAGGAATTTTATGGGACATGTAGGAATTCTAGAAAGGTATTTTCAAAGAAGTTTCTAAATGGCAGATAAAACATTAGTTTTCTCTTTGTGCATGTCTTATTTCTCAGAATTTTTACATCCTTGAACTAGCAAGATGGGTCTGTGAATTACTGGTCCTGGAAGAACAGCACTGGGTGCATGTTGTTTCAGTAGAGCCCATTTCCATCATGTAAAGCAGCTTAGCTGAAATCAAAATGTTTTGTGGAAATGTGTCACATTCAGGAAAACAAACTCTGGGAAAATGTCAGAATTGATCATTTCAACTTTATCTTTCCATTTTAATAAAGCAAAAAGTTTCACTGTAACTTTCTCTAGTTTTCTTTTGGTGTTGATATTGGATATTAATTTTAGCATTACAGTGGTTTTGACATTATTGAGAAAACAATTCATTATGAATGGAGTGAAATAACTCAATATTTCCAGATAATTTTTAACTTCCATCACACCAGGAAATTTTGTTGGTTTGTTCCAATTTGAAGTGAAAATAAATATAAATGTCAAAATCTCCTTTGGAATGGGATTTTCAGATTCTAACCAGCTCTAATCAGCAACAAAGCCATCTGCTTTGTATTAATGACTTAGGGCAGTATGTAACACTGCAGAACAGGGTGATATTCTACTGTTCAGCATTGCTCAGGGAAGTCAACGGCATATGGCAAGTTTCTTCCTCCTAGTTGTCTAGGGAACTTTAATCTAGCCACTTTTATTTTATTCTTCATGCTGTCTTGTCAAATTCATGGAATTCATCATTCAAACTCAAGATTTTCCTGCAAATGTATGAGAAAACATCCTCCCAGTGACATATGGCACAGCCTACAGCCTCTACCTCTGAAGGGAACTTGTAATTCCCAAACTACAGTGCAGAAAGATACTTTCATTTTACAGAGGTTTTAAATTGACAATTTAAATAAAAGATTTGTCCCAAGATAAATGCCTAATTTTGGACATTAATTGGAAGGTAAATCTACTTTTTTTCAAAAAATAACTTCATCCAGATAAGTTACATTTGAATTCTCTTTGAAAAGCCATATTGGCATGAAGGACTTCAGCACCAACAAAATAAAATAACATTTTAACTCTGGTTTAAGACCGTGTGTTTGCTATTTTTCAAAAAAAGCTCATCTCTGTCTTCACAGATATATTCTTCATGCTGCAGAAAACCCACATAATTTCCCTTTGGCTGTTTCAGCAGCCCAGGCTGCTTCCTTAGGCCAGCTACAGACCCTAGTTCAAGCACTTCACTGTGCCCTCTGAAAAGTTTCCTGTAGACAAGAATGCAATTGCCTTCAGCAATGATAGTATTTCCCCTTTTTCCTAATGATCTGATGATTGCTCAAGCCACCTAAGGGTACCTGCTTCTCCCCACTCTTTGTGGGCAGCTGACCTGGCAGGATTGGATCCTGGGGTGTACCACAGGTGTTGTGGAGATACTGCTCTCCGTTCCCTCTTAGCACCATTTGTGTGCTAACCTGATGGGAAGCTTAGCCTGGATATCATCTGTAAGGTTACTGGAAGAAGATTTTGATTTGTATTCGTTTTGAAAGTCAGAATGACATCCCGTCCTGACAGCCCGCTGTGAAAAACACAGACCCGTGTCTTACCCGGCTGCTATTTCATGCATAACACAGTGTGCTGCCTGATTTTAGAAATTACTCAACAGGAATGAATTTGGGAGTTTGAACAACATGGTAAAGGTCGGTAAGCAAACTCCCTTAAGAGGCATAGAAAAACATTTTACAAATGAAGTGCAAAAATAATTTGTCGTGCTCCTCTGTCCATCTCTCTCACACAAATGCTTGGATAATCTTTATGTTCTTGCTATTACTTGTTATCAATAAGCAAATCCCTAGCAGTTCTTAATATTCAGTGCCGGCTGTAACCACTCATATAAATAATACTGTTTTACAAAGTAATCCTTGCAATGGTAGGTATCATACAGTCATAATACAGGCTGCAGTAAAAAATAAATAGTTTGCAAGAAATCAAGAACAATTTCTTCAACACAAACTGCACTGAGGAATACTGTACAAAAACTAGGACTAGACTGAAAAATCTGAATTATGTGCTTGAAAACTTTCCTGCCATCACCAAAAATTTTCCATAAATTCAGCTACGATGAACTCCTCCACAAATGACTGGGTGAACAGCATTTCTGCCTTCACTATTAACACCCTCTGAAGAAGTAAACAAAGTTCATCAGATAACTGTTTTCGGACAAACAATTTTTTTTTTTCTCCTGTGAACAACAAACAAATTGTACTATTGTTGTAGAAAAGTAGAAGTGGCAGAACCAGAAAACTTCTTCCTTTTAGCTTAATTTTAAGAAAACTAGATTTTATTCAACATGGAAAAAAGACCACTTTTCATCACTTCCCAGTGAATGTAAATAAATAGAAATGCTGATCTTATTACATTTTTAGACCAGTTTGCTTTTACCTCTTTGCTGTTCTCAAGATGTCAGCTTCTCTGAGTTTTCCTGCATGTGACTTTCAATGCCTCTCCCCATTTTTCACTTCCTAGGACTTTTATTTATTGTGTAATTGTAAAAACCATTTGTTCTTTCTTTGATGTTTTATTCGTCTTTTCCCCTTACCTCTTACTTTTCAGTATTTCTTAGCTCCCTAGATCAAACACCATCTTTCTCACTTTTTCTATTATCTTTGAAAAAGCCCATGTCTTATAATTTCCCCCCAATTTTTCTCTATTTCCTCTGTGTTTCTGTTCCTACTGTTGGCATTTCCAAGGACTGGTGTTTTCCACACCATACTCTGAGTCAAAACAGTATCCTAGTGATGAAATATATTATGACTGAAGCAGCATAGGAGACCATCTATTGCTTAGTCTCTGTGTCTCTTTCTCAAATAAATCATCCAAAAGAAATAGGTAGAGAAGACTTATTCTGTATCTAATTCCTAGTAAATTATTACTATTTCATCCGCTGTACTTTCACCTTGCTGCTTTTGTCTTAATGGTAGAGTACCAGTGCTGCTGTTATTAAGAGCAGCTTCTGAACTCTGAAGAGCATCATCACCAACATTTGAACTCTGAAGAGCATCGTCACCAACATTTGATTAGAATTTCAGATTTTGGTGGTCTGATTCCTTTTCCTAGGAAACAATACTTTTCAGACACAGAAAAGAATGGAAATGTACGTGCGTGTGTGAGCTGCTGACTCTAATCAGAATTCTTTGCCTGTGGCTAATGGGAGATTCACCAGTTACGTGATGGCCAGTATTTCAGATCCATTCAGTGACATATACTTTTATGTAATCATAATCTCACCAACAGAGATTTCTTCTCTCTACAGTAACCTTAACCCCTTGCATTCTCAGTATCATGCCTTATAAAAATAAAGGCCTCATACTTGAAATATCTCCCTCTCACTGCTTGTTACATATAGTTTTTAAGATGTCCCTAAAATATCTTCAACTGTCTATTTTCTCTTCCACATCATCTTCACCAAGAAGTTCAGTCCCAACCCACTCCCTGGACGCTCCGTGCTTCCTCTCGCTTCATGCATCAAATATTTCCTAATTGTTTCCTCTGCTACCAATGTTATTAAAACCAGTGAAAAACCACTGCTTAGAAACAGGATGAACACTGAAGAATCAACCCATTGTTTGCAAAATGCCATATAAAATTACCATACAAATCACTTCTTCAATAATAAAAGCACATCCTGTTCCACCAAACATTTCTCATATCTTAATGTTCTAATGACTTCACTGGAAATTCACTTAAATCAGAGGGCAACAGAGGGATCCTCCTGTGAATTGCCAAAGGAATCCTCCAAGTAAGATTAAGAAATTGATAACTATGCAAATATATATAAAGAACTGTTTTTCTACTTGCTTTTTCTTTATTAAAAGAAGGATGTTGCCCAGGAGACTTACTGCTTTTTAATGAATGTTCTTGGAAAGGGAGCCATTAATGAAGAAATAGTATATATTTCATTGCAAGGTGCTCTAAAATCTCTCTCTCAGTTAAATGAAAATAAGGATGCTTTCACATTAGTCTCCACAGTATGATAAAACAGTCACTTATCAACAGTTTACCACCCAGCATTTGGTAAGACTCATTTGATCTCAATCTAAATGAAAGATGTAGTTGTCATCATAACATGAGCACAGTTCAAACCCACACATCGTTCATTCATTTGTGATCAGATGGGAACTGGTTTCAGTGATCTCATAGTGATTTGTGAACCCTCCTATCACCATATCTTGTCACTCCTCTGATTTTTAAAAGGTTGGCAGAAAAGTTGGAGTTGGGTTTCAGGCACTCAAACCCTGCCTCCCCCTCCCCCCCAAACAACTTTGAGTGAAAGCCAGAATTTTCTTGGAAGTTTCCTTGATGAAGGAGTAGGAGTGGGATAGAGCAATATCCTTGATTTTGGCAGCAAACCTTTCTTCTGGCAACTTCATTAAAAAACCATTCCACTTTATAAGTTATCAGAAAAGAGTTGGCATTTCTGAGTGTGACTGCTGGTCCTCCCTGTGCTGACAGAATTAGAAACATCAATAATTCTTAGATTAATTGCTTAGAAAATTTCCAAGAGGCAAACAGTTCCTTATTTTTAGACCCTTGTTTTCTGCTGTCGTCAAAGCAGTAGAGGCCAAAGTTCAACTACATGTACTTCACTTAAACAACAGGATTCTTGTACTCTGAGCACAGAAACAAGTGTGCATCAGTGCTGTGTGGGTAGAGAGCATCCTATGGTGAGTGTCCCATTCCCATTCCCTGAATAAATCCTGATTTATCTTACAGAAACCTGGAAACAGTCTTCTTGCTCACATATCTATATATCCTTCCAAAGGAGCAAAGCATGTGGACACACTGGGGCCTCTAACAGGGACTACTGGAGATGAGGAACATGAGTACATGGAGGGGAATCTATGCCCAATGGTGCTGGCTTGGCCATAATGAAGTTTTGCATGTGGCTAACAAGTGGTAGAAAATACCTACGTTGGCCAAGAGCTGAAGATCCACATGGGCAGTGACATGGTCTGCTGGAGTCCTGGCACAACAGCTGTTGTAGCCACCTGAAGCACAAAGCTGAAAGTTGGGGAGCTGCTGTGAAATAATGCAAGTCTCATCACGTTGGTTTTCTCCTATTGCTCAAGCAGGAAAAAGAAGGTTTTCCTGAACAAGGTTTGTGCACCTCTCTTCACCCACTGCTTAGATATGCATCTAGAAATCCAATTGAGGGTTTGCTTGAGGTCTATATTAGTGCGCCTGGAAAGCCCCACATGCTGCTGCTTAGCAAGGTATCAGCAGGTAGCCCTCAACAGCACAAAGCTTCACCCTCTTTACACATGAAATGGATAGAAAAGGACAAATACCGCAGAACTGCATGAGAATAGTTAAAATCACTTCTAAAAAGCTGTATTTGTAAAGAAAGGTCTTCACAAATCTTTTATTTGACCACCTAATGAGGTAAAAATAAATGGACTCACAGGTACCTCATTGGCTCAGACGTAGCAGTGAGTCCCAAGCTGAACACAAGAGAGAAACAGGTTGCCTTTAAGTTAATCATTGTTAATGCATTACAAACATGACAGGAAAGGGTAATTTGGAGCAGAGAGGGATATTAGTGGAGCTGGAGGTGGTCATTAACCTCCAGCAAAAGGCAGTTAGCACCTGAAAAGCAGCAGATTAGCAAAAGTGTGGTGAGAGTTATATTGAAGTGGGCCATAAACTGTGCCAAACCTGGGATCCTGGTCTGTATTAGACACCTCAAGATTATTTTTAAAGATTTTATACAGGCATTCTCATCAGGACCAGGACTGTGAGACCAGTATTAGAGTGGCAATTTTGCAAAAGAACATTTTCCTAATAGTGATTATATGTCTCTGTACTTCTCAGTTTGTCCATGTGAGCTCATTCTGACTTGCAAATCAGAATTCTCTTATGCAATCTCATCTTCCTCATTCTAAAGAAGGCAGATGAGGCATTAGAAGATCTGTATCACATCTAGTGACAAATGTGTTTGGAACCCACTGATTTTAAAAACCCTGGGGGGCTTTGGCAAGGCCCTGATCTCACCTGATAATTCTTGGTTCTTGGAACAATTGACTTCTGTTGATGAACCAGTTGAGGATGGAGGCTACTGGAAGCCAAGTGGGAAACCCCAGGAAAAAAACTTATTTCCAGGTGTGACTTCATTCCAGCCCAGACTGTAATCCTTTAGCGCTTTCTCCATGTAGATTCCAGCCTTTAACCCTCACCAACATACACCAAAGATACATTCTGCTTTTTCACAGTATATAAACTAATCTAATAACAACATTATCTCCCTTACAAATCTCTTATACTTTTATACCATCAAGGCAACAACACCTATATCACACTGCATGGGCAGGTATATCCACACACACATGTATTCACTTGCCTGATTCCTGATTGATGACAATAAAGTATAGCATGAAGAAATGGAATGCTATAACAGGTCTAAACACAGACACCTCACAGCCAAGCAGATGCTCAGTTTCACCAGCATCTCCTTCATCTTACGCTGGGCAGAGCACGTCCTGTCCAGCTCCCTTGTAATCATGAGCATGGACATCCTAGTATTTTACACATTTCACCTAGAATCTGATTTTATTTTTTATTAAATAAATACCCATCCTTTTAGGCACAGCTTTACAGTGAGCCCAAGGAAAACAAAGATGCTCAGGAAAGATTAGACAGCTCGGGTCTATCATTAAATTGGATCATAATAATTGTGTCATTACATGTATCATAAGTACACATGAGATGCTCAAAGAAAGTAGCCTCTATATGTAGCAGCTGGACTGGAGAAATGATGAGAAGAGCTACAATTTGGAGAACAAAAAATTCCAGCATTTGACAGAGGTTTGATACAATGCTAGGATGATTCTGTCATGCATTTCTCAGCCATTCTGTATGTATCTGCTGAATTACCAACACAGTAATGGTCACAGAGGTGAAAGAATAGTTTGTTTAAGTTAGTATAATCTTACTGTATTACATATACACACATTATATACTAAGCACAGATTGTTTTTTCCAATACCGTTGCCAGATCTAACACCCAAATTTAAGCAAAGCAAATAATTGCTGCAAAGAGGGACAAAAATATCACCACCAAACTCCACAGTATGTTGTTTCCTAAAAAATGTAACACAGAACTTTGAAAGTAGTCTCAAACAAAAAAAAAAGCATTATTCAGTTGATTTTTTTTTCTGCAGAAGCCTGTCTTAGCAGATTACCATTCTTGTCTCCTTTGAATGGCCACTTGGGAAATCACATTTTCCATCTGGGAGCTCTGCAGCTCTTATATATTCCAAACCCATTCATTTGCAAAGCTAGCTGCTAACAAAAGCATATTTAATTAAAATTTGACTGAAAAATGTCTAGACTATGTCATTCACAGAGGAAATTATAGCTCCTAGATGAGATGATCTTCTAGAAACACACTAAGACCCTACTGAAAGGTGCACTGTAAGCACCACAGAACAAGGATGCCTGGGTGCATCTTATTATTTCTGAGAAAGACGCATAGATTGGATTGTCCAAAATAGGAAGTTCTCCAGATATTTCTTGGGATATTCACAGTCCTGTACTCAAGTAAAGGAGCAAAACAGCACTTGATGGGACAGCAATGCTTGTAAGCCCTCTTGTATGCTCACATATAGAAGCACTTGAACTATTGGAGAGGGGGTTGTGGTGCGATGCAGGGAACGTTCCACCAATTTGCAAGTAAGGACTCTTTGCATTTGAGGAAGCACAGAATAAAAGGCTCAGGGGTGTGCAGCTTTTGAGTTATAAGAAAATTCCCCCTCTCCAAAGTGATATTCCTCATTGACAAAGAGATCCCACTTTTGATTCTCTACTACTCATTTCCAAGAGGTGCCACAAATACAAAGCATAAAGACACACCTCACTGCGTCAGCATACATCCTCTAATTATATGAAAATAGGTGCAAGCTAGACGAGTTGAGAGATGGAAGCAGAAGTCACTGAAATTTTAATTTGTCCAACTATTTGGTTTCTTGACTTTAAAAATTAATCTTTGTCTTTTTGTGTGATTTATGTATTTGTAAAAGTATGAACTGTATATATATACACAATATATATATACATGTCTGTGTGTATGCACAAATGTGTGTGTGTTTGCATAGACATAACATTGACTTAAATAATATAGGAAGATGGACACACTTTCAAGAGGAGAAAACAAGAGGCCCCCTGATTAGGTTACCAGGTAGGTTAGTGCAAACCAGAGTGGGGAGCAGTCTGCCGAGGCGGACTGAGCTGTGAACACCTTGAGGAGAAAACCAAATGGGCCTTCAGATCTGCTGCTCAGGACAGATCTGAAGTCAGCCATCAGAGCTACTTTGCTCAGAACTGACTGTACCTTCATGTGACCTTGGTGTTGCAGGTCTGTTGAGCTGCTGCAGTGAGAGATGTGATCAGACACGCGTGGAGTGTGAAACAGATGTTGGAAGCTGGGCACTTGCTTCTCTTCTGTGACTGCAAACTGAAAATGTGGCTTAAGTAAGGAATTGGCTAAAAATGTGCTGCCCACTGAATGGACCCCCACTCTTGCTCCAGTGAGATTATGTTTCTGCTCTATGTAGGCAACAGATTATTTCTGTCCTACACAACTCAGCCAGGCTAAGTAGCATAGTGTCAAGCTTTCACCAAGCTATTTAGGATAAGTCTGCAGCATTATACTAGAAGAAGCAAGAACCAGTTCCTGCAGCTCAAGCTCATGCCTTCTATCAGCTGAACTCACTGTCACCAGGGAAATGACACCACAGGTGAATGGGGAAAAGTGGGGGGAAATGAGTGCTTTTGATAGTGGATAGTGCACTGTAGGCAAGAAACAATGAGAGGAGACCCATTTAATTGCGTAGACTACATAGAGAAAAGCAAGTTTTACAGCAACAAAGGGGATCAGTACTTAGCAAAATAATTGCATAGTCAAAAAATAAAGGCAAAACATGACAGCCAACCTTCACATGGTCAAAGGACTGTTGGACAGCCAGCCTGTTTCCCATCATGGCTGAGGCATGTGTGTGGACGGTCAGCTCTTCCCCTGCCCACCCAGAGGCAGCTGTCTGTGGAGATGCTGTAAGCACTGCGTAGTGGCAGGGATTGTGAGAAGCTGCTGTACACTGACCACATCTCCCATTGTGGGACTTGCTGCATCAATTGACCCTGACCCAAACTCCCCTTTTTGGCATCTCTGTTTCCATTTGGGATTCGAGCAAGAATCCCATACCGGATCTCCTTCCACAGCCTGCAGTCTGCTTTTGAGGGAAAAACAGCACTGTCCTTTCCCCTGCTTTGCAAAATCTTGAAATCAGTGTTCATCAGCATAATTGCTGCATAATTATGGTCAGCCTAGTACATGAATAGATTCAAGTTAGCAGCAATACTACCTAGAGCAAAATCCAACATCAAGAGGAGCTGGGTGACATAGCTAGAACAATGAAATCTCGTAACTTGTCAAAAAGGTGATTCCTAGCAGCTCCAAGTCAAGAAAATACCACACAGCGACTGTCTTTAGAAGAGAATGGGAGAGCACCCTGAATATGCAGATCTGAATTAGCATCTCAGGAGCTGCTCCTCTAGGGCATTCACCTTCCCAGAACTTCAGTCCATCAAGGAATTCTTTGGTGAAGGAGCTGAAGCACAGAGCAACAAGACATGGATCCAAGTAAGTTTAGACACTGAAAGTAAGAGCAGGATGAGAAGTAGGGTCTTTTCATCCAAATATACTCAAGCCAAACAGCAGACCCTACTCAGCAGCCATTTGCCCCTGGAAGTGTGCAGACAGCAGAGGTTGCCTTCTTACCACATTTCTCAGCATAAACAAATTTATATAGCAGTCTCTGCAGGACTCAGCACCTGCCTCTTACTTGGTTTACTTGGTCTGTCTCATGATCCAGAAACTAGTTGTTCCTTTGGCCTGAGATCCAGTGGGGAGGTTTGCAACAGGAAGATGCCAAGGCTCTTATGACATACAGAGTCACCGCCATTTAGAGGCAAAATGTTAAACTTAAGCAACCCTATATTTGGCTTTCTCTCCCCAGAAAGCTTTAATGAGCAGATGTATACAGTGACACATGTGGTAACTCTGTCTAAGTAAAGAGGAACAGACCAAGAACAGTCCATGAAAGACCTAGGGGACTGCATGCACTGCAATTCTGTTGACTGAGCCATCTCCTGCGCAATTATTGTCTCTCTTCACAAACCAGAAGTACCACACTGTGGTGGAGAGGAAGCTTCTTGAGAGGTCTCATGTTTTAATAAATCCCAGAGTTTTGTCTGCACAGTGGGGATGCTGAGAGTGTAGCTACAGCCACAACAGCCAGGCAGCTTACCAGGAGCTCCTGCAGGGCCCACGCGGGGCTCTGTTGGTGATGTACAAATACATAGAGAGAGGGGCCATGGCTCAACAGTGTTTCTTTGGGTGGAAGCCAGAGGGTTCGAAGGACATGGCCACCTGTTGGTAGCCAGAATAAGGATTGGAATTTCCTGGTCTGTTTTCTACTGCCTGGTTTTCACCTGTGCCTGACTGCTGCTAATAGCAATCTAATATTCATTCTTTAAGACGTAGAGAAACTGCTTTCATCACCTCTATGTAGAAGGTGTAGATGAAGTGCATGCTGACATATATTAATTAACTTCTGCAATTTGTCTCTAGGAAAATGATAACCAGTAAAAATTGATTTTATTTTTTTTTCTTTTTACTGAAGACCCTTAAAATGTCAAATGTACCTTAGTGAATGGAATAAGAAGAATGTAATTAAACATCTGCTTTTTCACTCCTATTAATGACTGTAAAATAGCCAGAAAATTCTGAAGGTTGTGGCCATGGTAACAGACAGTAGCCTAGGAAAAATAAAATATCTGCAGTTATAATTCAACATAAAGATTGCTCACCTCCTTCCCAGAGCTGGAACTTGACAATCAGAGCCTTGATGTGTGTGTTGGCCCTTCTCTTATGATTTCATCCTATGGAATGTGGCACGTTTATTGTGAGAAATTACCATTTATAAGAATATAGAGTGGCTGAAGTGCTACCTTTGCTCTTATTTGAAGGAAGAGAAACTGCTCAGCTCTTTTTTCACAATGGGCTGGAGCAACTGCTGATACACGCCTTTGAGGAAAATAATGCAGTGTGGTAGAAGTGGGACAGATCTTTCCCTAAAACACAGCTGCCACGGGGTGGGGAATGTAGCTTGGATAGTCTACTCCACCTTGCATCCCACCAGGCACTGCACCTCCTCAAGCACATCCAAGTGGAGAAGAAGGTAGTCATCACTCAAATGAAGCCCAACGACATTAAAATCACAGCAGAGAGGGGCAGGACAATCTGAGACAGAGGTGTTGGTGTATAATAGGGATGTGCTGTGCACAGAGCTGGTAACCAGCTCCAGGAGCTGTGCAGGATGACTGAAGCCACTTGCACCAAGGGCTAGCAGTGAAGGAGAGGGCTTCTCTCAGTGCAGTGTTTTAAGCACCTGTGTGACATTCAAAAAAACCACCCCACTCAAACAGGAGCATGCAAGCAGTGTGTATATCGGCCAAGGTGTCTAGGCAACAAGCATTTTTCCACCCAACTGCCTAGTATCCATTTTCCTTCATAACAAAATTGCAAACACTCCTCTTAGAAATGTGCACAGGGTGACATGCCTCAAAGATCTGAAAACAAGCAGGCAAAGGAAGGCCTGGAGAGCTGGTCTTGGTGAACCCTACTGAAACCACTGATGGGTATTTTTGAAGGCTTCCTGAAAAACTTGTCTGAGGTTCACATCTAGCACTGAAGTGAACCTCAGCTCCTGGCTGGAGACCAGCTGTGAAGCTGATGCAGGTAAATAGGTTACAGCAGCTTTCTGAATAGGCAACCATAATGGACAGGGTGGGAGTGCCTGAAAACATTCTTTTTGTGTGATTTCCCTTTGAACTGCAGTGCACTGTAAGCACTCAAACAGCACAAATTTATTTGGATTTTAGTAATATAGAAGCAATGTGAATTTTTTCCCAGCGTGTGTGTGTGTGTCCACTGGAACATCATACCTTTGGGCCTTCATAAAGAAAGGCAACATAACCAATATAAGGATTTATTTTTGTCCTGATCAATTATTTAAAATGTTAATCTAGCACATACTGAGCACATCATTGCTAGAGCCTGCAATGCAAGTACTGCTTTTTCAAATACAAAGACAAGCAAATGCTTGGAAAAGTTTCGTGTAGCTTGCAACCTCCCCTAGCGTAGCCAAGAGAAATAAAGCTACTGCCACCAACGTTACATGGGCTTCATGCCTGTGGTTTCTGACAATGCAGCTTGGCCAGATAAAAAATTTAATTCAGTTAAGTTGCGTAGAAAACCCTGGTCCCACTAGCAATGCAAAGCAGGTCAGTCATGATTGAAGATAAATGACCTGTTAAGACTTGTAATGCCTTGGGGGGCAGGAGGCACAAAACACCTGACTGTCTCTTGGCACAGCTGCCCCATGCACATACAGCCACCTCTTTCCTTAGGTCTTGGCCACACCATGAGAGAGCCCTTCCCGTCTCTGAGGCTGCAGATATGAACAAGATCAGCAGTTCCTCTGCTGAAGTCCAAACTGCCATTCAGCTCTTGAGGTTTCCTCACTGGCTGCAACATTTACCCCTACATTGCTGCCACAGGAGGCCTGCAGGTATTGAGCAATCCCTATATACCATCTGACGCCCAGCGCGTTCAGCCATTCCTCACCCCAAAACATGTACGTAGACCTCAAGGTGTCTGCCAAGCACTGCCATGTAACAGATTGCTCTCTCATTCCTCCTTCTGGTGCCACTTCCTGCTGCTGGGCTGCAATAGCCTGTGGGAATCAGCATCTCCTGTGCCACTAGTACTCAGAAGTTACCCCTGTTTACAGACCAGTAAGAGGTCCAGGGTCTGGGCTGGCAGCACTCCCATCTCTCCAAAATTTATGGGGCGAGGAGGATGGTCAGGAACCACAGCAGAAGTTGAGAGGGAGGGAGCAAGGGAAAGTCCTCTCCTGATGCAGGACAGCACTCCTCCTTATTTTGTTCCAAGGGCTTCTCCAAGTCCTGCTCTGTGTGACCTCTCAGGAGAGCTATGAAGAGTGACAACAGATGCTGGTATCCAGAGGGAGGGGAATTTTAGTGCTGCTCTATTTCCTTCTCCAGAAGATTTGCTTTCAGAGGAGGAGGTCAGAGGTGCGGAGCAGCTACCTGAGGGAGGGCTTTCTTGCCTGCTCCTCTGAAGCATTGAAATTGAATGGAGCGGAGTGTGCCATGAAGCCTCACTTCACTGGAGCTTTTATCTTTTAAAATTAGGTTAGCAAATATATTGCTACAGTAGCTTAATCTCAGAGTGCATGATGTGAACACATGATGGACTGGAATATGAACTAATTCTGTCAATAAAATGACTGCCTGCCTCTCATTTGCCAGATACAGGGAATTCAGTCTTCCCTTTGAGATGCTAAGTAGCAGCAGGCTGGTATACTCCTCTTTCTATGCTTTTGGTTAGGATGCTTCCTACATCCAAGTTTTCTCAGCAACAGACATTGCTCCAGGAAGAGAGGGAGAGGAGAGGAGAAGAGGGGAGAGGAGAGGTTTGGAGAGGTTCGGAGAGGTTCGGAGAGGAGAGGAGAGATTCAGAGAGGAGAGGTTCAGAGAGGAGA